>CAJNIZ010025291.1:0-23541 GCA_905231905.1 Symbiodinium pilosum
CGCCCACAGTCCCCCGGACTCGAAATTTTTTTCCTGGAAGCATACTTGGCAAGCCGGTGGCCAGCGGTTATGGCTATGTTTGCCTTCTGCTACGTCTTTGCGTCAGGGTGAGGCAGCCAAATTTGGAGGGTAGTTGGGCCTTCTGTGCCGCTGAGCGCTAGTGATACATCTGCCCACGGAGCCCAAGACGATAAGATCAAGGAAAATCATATGTTTCGCATCATGTGAAGAACACGGGGACGTCCATGGGTAAATTCATGATTCGTTACTGCAAGACTTTGATCTCGAAATTTTAAGCCTGCGGCCTTATCCTACAGCTCACGCGCCCATGCATAGGTGTTGGCATCCTATTGTTTTCGTGTGAAGGTCTGGGCCCAGCATGCCAGGCGATCATGGTGTCATGTGGGAACATGTTCAAAACATGTTTTGGTGCTGGTTTATGGAGGTTGTGCAAACGGATCCGGACATCCAGTAGAACTTGATGCGCTATGCCTCGCGGTTTCGTCCAGCAAGCCACCTTCAACATGCGCAATGACATTGATCATGTGGGGTGCAAATAAATAATAATAGATGCTGTACATGTTGCATGCCTGAATTCAACATGCTTTCTCCGGTCAATGTGCCGTTCAGTTTGGGCACGCCGCCAGCTCAATCAAAAGCTGGCCATACCTGCAGCGCGGCTGGAGCAAGGAAAGTGGCGACATCTTCAATTTGTGGAATACTGGTCTGGTCGAATCGCGTCTGTTGTACGCTGAAGCGGCAAGAGTCTGGACGGCATTGTTCCCACAAATGCAGTGAAAGAAACGCTTGGGTTGCCCCTTTAGTGGAAGCTACAGGTGCGCCTGGGGAAGGAAACGTTGCATTGGGAGCCATTCAGCATACAGAGCATGGGGCTTCACGGTTGCATGGGCAAGTGTACGATGAAGACATCAAGAGCTGGAGGCCCGTTTTGTTGGAACGTGTAGGCGCAAGTGACAGCTGGCGTGATCAGGAATTGACAATAGAGTTGCCGCTCAGCAAGGTGACCGAACACCTGAACCAAGCAGACCTCCAGAAAACATTGCCCAGTTGGCCAACATCACTGCGCAAGCGTTTGGAAGCGTGGCCTGTCAAAGGTCCAGGTACGTTGATTTTTGATCCTCATTTCTTTGCGCAGCGTTCGGCAGCCCTGGCTCTCTTGGAAGCGGGTCCCGTGCTCTTTCCCGGAGCTGCAAGTGCCATGGGCTTGCCGTCTACGAGAGCCTTGGATGAAATTCGTTAAGTAAAGCAGAGTAACAGGAGACGAATCATTAGCATGTTTCTTGCAGAAATCAGGTTCAATCATTTTTGAACTGGATTTGCGGGGCGCGCGAAGTCTAAGAACCCAAGCCTTGCTTGTAATCGCTTCCCCTAATAATAAAAGACGTCACCCCCCTAATCATTAATCATTAATAATGGGGGGGGCGCACAAAGTATTTATTATTAAGGGAGATATGTATTGAAAGAATTTGGTACGACTGCGTGAAATTTTTTGAACACTCAATTACAATTAATGTAAAATGAATTAACAAGTAATCAAATGAGATGATAGAAGTTATCCACTAAATTCAATTAGCAAATTTTCAGTAATCATTGAATTAAATAATTCAAGATTAATCAGCAAATTACTGAATTCATTACCGAATTAATCGTAAGCAAAAGAAAAGTAATGAACCAATGAATCAACTAAAAGAGCCGTTAGAACATGAATGACAATTCAGGACATACTTAATTGATTATAGGAGTTTTTTTAGTCCAAGTTAGGGCCTTGTTAGGGGCTCTTCCTAATTAAGGCCTCATTAGGGAAGGGACTATTGCTAATTAAGGCTAATTAGGGACTATTCCAAGTTAGATCTTATTAGGGACAAATTCAAATTAGGGCCTTCTTAGTGACTATTCCTAATTATGGCTTTGTAAGGATCATTCCCAGGAGAATTCCCTTAGAGTCTTTCATATAGATTGTTTTTATAAAGTCCAAATGAAAATCAAGCAAAACCTAGGATGTCAAGGGGATCCTTAATTCTTCTGGAGTTTTTATTATACACCCCCTAATGACTTCAAAGACATCCCCTAATTCATTATGGTCTGGCTCCTTTTAAAAGTAGTCTCCCCCCTTTCAAACAATCATGAAGATTTTTTAGGGCCCAGGATTTATCTTTCATTTTTAGGGGCGGTTTTATTCATAAGGTGAGGCGATCAAGATTGAAGCGTGGAAAAGGCATTGCAGATGTATGGAATCGCACTCTGACTTTTTGACGGCCCTTCAGGTTGCATCGACGCCTTCGCGGAAAAATTTCAGAACAACAGCAGCTTGCGAGGTCTTCTGTGCCCAGAGGCCAAGGATTTTGGGCAGTTGCTGGGACGCGTCCCTGTGAGCCTCGGCGGCGCGCACTTCGACGTGGCAGCAGCCTTGCAGCCTTCAGACCCTGGGTTGCTGTTAAGGAACTTAAATTGAGTTACCATATGGGGAAACCCTATTATTTACTATATATAACCCATTATTGTAACTTAGTTTAAGTTCCTTAACAGCAACCCAGGACCTTGGAGGTACAGTGGTGCACCTCCAGGTTTTTCAGCTTTTTCAGCAATCCAGGTCTGTTGTCTCACCATCCGAACACGAATCCCTCAATTAGATCTGCATGCCGCTTTGTGGCAACACATTTTTGTTTGGAGGGGGGGAGGGAAGAACGAAGTGGCATTCCACGCTGATGGTCCTCACGTGGCCAAGCTGAGGAGAAGCCCTTGGGATTCCAGTGTGAGAGCGCTTCGTGGACATGCGGGGCAGTAATCCGCAGCGTAGTGACAGGGAGCGAGGCAGGGACAGCGATGACTGACTTCAAGCAACAAAATGCGAGAGTGTTTGTGAGCCCGCCTGCAGGCCAAGCGTGCAGGGTGTCGGATTGGTGACATCGTTGCTAAAATCGGCTCATTGGACGTGAAGGAGGCCCCATTTGACGACATTCAGGACAGCCATGGGTTAAGAATGTTGTCCGTAGTGGGCGTGACTGTGTCAACATCGGGGAGCTTATTTCATTGCATGAGGCCTGCTTGCTACGAGAACATGAGGTTGGTGTCGGAAGTACCACAAATCGTGCGTAACTGTGTGGTTGGGCAGGAGATTTTATTCGCACAGGATTGAAATGGTGTGGGATAAGGCGATGAAGCCCCATATGATTTGCGTAAATGCACGTACTTCGTTTGAATCTTTTTGGCATGCATTGTCTGACATGTTTGTGACAGTTGGGGGCTGGAGTTCCACTTGCTTGCCTGAGTAAAGCAGGTAGCGAGGCAAGTAGGGTTGATTCGGATTGCGTGGGCCAGGCGGCCAGGCCCGCACCATGCAGGAGATGCTTGGAGGGTCGGGCTGTATCACCTTGACGCTCGATCGACCAAATCTGGTGGACAAGATCTACCTGCGAGAGGTCCCAGCTGTGGATGACGTGCTCTCATCTTTGTCGGGCGCAAGATTAAGTTTAACAGACTTGGTGCCAGCTTTGGGCAAGCATTTCGGTAGCAAGTATCTCTTCTTTTCAGAGCAGACACCCATGCTTTTTGCCGGCGACGCGGCCACTGCATCACACCTCCACATTGACCGCAAGCCACTGGTGCAGTTCTGTCATGTCTTGCATGGGACGAAAGTCTTTTGCGTGGCTCCCCGAAATGGCCAAGCGCCGGGACCAGTGGTACCCTGGGAGTCTACAGCGCACGAGGCTGTGCTTTCTGCCGATGACTTACCGTCGGGCGCGGCTGACTGGCTGAAACGGAATGATGTGTCTGTGGCCGTTGCCAGGCCAGGCGACGTTTTAATGTTTCGAGGTCACTCCACCCATGCCGGGTGCAATGGTGCGGCTGAGCTTTGTGTGGCAGTCTTCCATGGTGCTCAGCCTGTTTCCTACATGGCACAAGGTCTATTTGGCCCTGCATACCAGGCACTGGCCCGGACAATCCTCTCCAAATAGATCGGTCTGGTCCGGACAAAAATTGCCATCTGTCATGGAAGACAACAAGCTTGCGAAAGGTGTAAACAACAATTTCCCATTGAGGGTACTTTCCCTTTTTCTTGTCTGCGGAAGAAGATCTTTGCAACCTGTATACCTTGCTTCGTACAAAGATGTTGGCCACGACCTCAGCACATGCGTCAAAACGTGAGACCCCTGCAGCTGAGTTAAGTCAGAGATGAAGCACTGCCACCTTCTCGCCAATTGCAAAGGAGATGTTCAAATCCTTGGCAAAGTTTCAAACGCTTGCACGGTTGTAGCGTTGCTGAGGGTAGTCCGTTTGGCATATCTTCTCATCAACGCGCTTCTTCCGTGTTGTTCAAGCAGGAGGGTTGTTTTTGTTTGGGCGTAGCTCTACAAGAGCAGCGGCCGCTTTGAGACGCGATGTACGGGCTGCGCCTGATCAACAACAACTATGTCGCCAACGGCACTGGCAAGGTCACGGTCTCAGATCGGGCCTTGCTTTTGACAGATGCCGTTGTCATCTCTTTTTTATGCCGGATGACCCTTTGCACGCAAGCTGGTGCTTCAAATGGATCTATCACGAGGACGTCACCATCATTTACGATCCTTCGTTTCGTGGTGGCAAGCCGGGCACCCGGTTCGCTCACGTCACAACCTTGGAAAACACATAATGAGTTTGATGTCACCAGTGTTTTGAGGCTTGGAAGCGTCAACCAGATGCAGCATTTTCCCAACCCAAAGGTTTGGGACTTGACAGGTTGACATCAGGCATTGCCCCGACGGTGCTTGAAGATGTGCGGCTAAGGCAGGCCCTGCAAAGCTCCGTAAGCTTCCAGATGTGGGGGCCTTGGGTGTTTAGATTCAACTTCTTCAATCTTGGCTTAGCTTCTCTTAGCTTGACTTCGTGGCCTGGAGCAGCTCACTGAGACCGGCCTCGACGCGCGGGATGAAGGATACAAGCAGAAATTGAATTGTGGAAAATCGGCTGCAGTGACCGTCAAAGAGGCCAAGGCGAGCTGCACGAAGTGAAAGCCGCATGGCCCATTTGGAGCTTAACCATCCTACAGGCTAAAATCAGCGACGGCTCCAGATTCAGGCCAGCTGGACAGGACATGGCCGCAAGGAAAGCCGTTTCGTTTGCTTCGCCCCCTTGGTCAGGTTTCAGGACGATGCTAACAAGACCTTTGGCGCGGTCATGTCTTTGAAGTCCCTGCCTGTTGGGACCCTGGCGTTGGGAGTTATAAAATAAAAGTTGTAGAGGGGTATCTGCCCGCAGCACAGCGGCAACGTGCTGCTGTGTAGTGGCATTGTGCTGCTGAGCAAGACATCAGCCCGCAGCACGGGCCGCGTGAGGCTAGCCGCGAACTGATCCGGGCATCGTCCGCTCCCAGCCTTCAAGCGGCTGCCACCTGCAATTTCAGGTGGCTTGGGATCCAGTGAGTTGTGGCCAGAAGACACAAGTGGCATGCTGACAGGACCCGTTGGGATCTCCCTGCGGCAATGATAGATAACACAGAGGACTCCTGCGCTTACAAAGGTGTCTTGTCATGTCTGCCTGGCAAACCTTATTGTGCAGGCAGCAGCGGTGAGCCGTGAGGCAGGGCGTAGGGCACCACACCGCACAGTTGGGCCACTTGCTCTCAAGATTGGACCATCATTGTGCTTGGCAGGAGGACCTTTCCGATATCAAGAAGGGCCTCCTCCCCACTTATTGGAGGTGACTCGTAGATTTGATTGATTGCATCCAGCCTGCCATCATCTTGCATCCTGCAGGCCCAAGGATCCTGCGCTGGATTGGCCTGCGCCGGGATTCCTGCATCCATGCCATGGATTTTCCAGGCCTTTTGCATCCATTGGTAATCATTCGCAGCCTGTCAGCACAGCAGCCTCTGACCAGGACGGATGGCGGCATGCCGTGGCCGAACTGAGGGCGACGCCAAAGACAGCCCTCCTGTCGACTCCAGTGTGCTGAGAGACTGCTCCTGCAGCATTAACATGCCGGACAAGGCTAACGGTTCGACAGTGGGGCAGTGCATCAGAAGTATCGAAGTAACAAAGACAGTTTGGCAGAATTCATGGCGTTGAACGCCTACTTGTGGCTCGTGGACACTGGTGCGACGAAGAGCTGCTCACATAACAGGCTTGAGCATGCTTTAGCCTTAAATATTTACCACCGCAGCAAGCCAGCCCTAAAAGGGCTGCCCCTTGTTGCCTTGTGTTCCTGGCGCTGCCGAAGGCATTGCTAAGGGCACGAGGGAAGTGGGCAAGGATGGTCCTTGTCCTGACCGCTCACAAGCGATATGGAAACGGATCTCTGGCAAAGGCCGCCAACTTCAATCACTGCCCACTGCGAGAGAGACGTATTGCCATGTGTTTATTCAAAGGGACGTGCTGCCAGCCTGGGAGAAGTTTTTCTAATGGAGTCGCTGATGTAAGTGATGTGTTACTTAAGCTGTCAGCCAGCTAAGGCTGTTCTCCTAGGGTGGCTGTGAGGCCGGCACTCTCGGTCGACCCCTTACCGGCCCATTAGAATCCCTAGACTTACAATCTCGAAAGAAAAACGTTGCAGTGTTGAGTTCAACTTCAGTAAAGCAGCATCAGCTGTTGCAGACACCCTGCCGTTTGCGAGTCAGATTTCCTTGTAAGCCATTCCGGACTGCTGGGATCAACGCTTATGACTATGTTGGTCCAAGCGCTGAAAAGTCGTAGCAAAGATGTGAAGCAGCAGGTAGGGCAAAAGCTCCAGCTGTGGCCGGCTCATGCAATGGAGGGCACGCAGATGAGCGCGGAAGTGCTGCAGCAGCTCTATCAGAACGATATGCAGCAACATCTTAGCCCCGAGATGCAACAAATGCAGTGGCAGCAGATGCAGATGCAGCAAATGCAGATGCAAGGGCAAGGGCAGGAGGCGGAGCACGAGGGCTACGAAGGATACTCCCAGGCCCAGGCTCAGGGTGGAGAGTATCGGCCGGAGGAGGAAGATGAACCTCAAGGTGAGCCGAGGCACGAGCAATATCAGGAGCAGGAGAAGTACCAGGATGAGTATCAACCAGAGGGCGATGAGGAAATGACTGACCAGATGCATCAGCAGCTCCAACAGAGAATGCAACAGCAAATGCAACAGCGAATGCAACAACAGATCCAAGCAAGGATGCAACAGCATTTGCAACAACACATGCAGAACCAGAACATGCAGCAGCAACAGCAACACCAACAGCAGCACCAACAGCAGCAGCAGCACATGCAGCAACAGCAGCAACAACATCAGCAGAGCATGCAGCACCAACAGCAGCAAATGCAACATGATCAGTACAATCAGACGCCTCAACCGCCTGAACCCCCTCGGCAAAACCAGAATCCCCTCACAGGGGCTCCGTCCGAACCTCAGAGGATGCAGTGCATAGCAACACCCGTGTTGTACCGAGTGATGGGAGCACAACCTGAGGTACACTCCGCGCTTCTATTACCTCCTGGAGAAGCGGCAAAGACTACCGGCCTGGATGGCAAGACAAGAGTTCCTGAAGCTCATGCAATCGAATCAAGCCATCTGGCCAAAGTGGAGATCTGCTTTCAAACCTGCGCGTGCTTAATTGGCGCTCGTGTGTCAGAGGTCCTGGTGCTCGTGGGCGAGCCGGGATCCGGTAAGACGACGCAGCTGCCGCAGACCCTTGGCAGCGATTCTTGCAATCATGCCCCCCGCCCTTGAAAACATCCAGAAGATCTTAAACAGTAGTTTAGAAGGCACGGGATCAAGCATTTGGGATCGCAGCAAGAAGCCTGGGAAGGATCCTGCTGGATGCGGGCTACCATGTGCAGATGGGCCAGGTGCGGGCCATCTGCTGTCGCTTAGCTGGATGGCTGCGGATGACTGTAAATTTGGACCAGGACCAGAAACCTGGCTCTTGACTCCAAGGTGCGCAGCCGAGCCCCTTGGCGACGCTTAGTGCGTCGCTGCGGATCTGTGAGGAGTTGGAGGCAGGTCCGGCTAAAGTTGGAAAGTTTTGCATGCAAGATTAAAGCCTCAATGGGTTTGAATTAGTAGTTTGAACAAGTGAGCTTCTTCTCGTGGCATTCGCAGAAATCATGATTTTGGCCTCTGCTTCTAGTATGCGTGTTTCCTACCGGATACCTCCCCCGACTTGGCACAGTCCACCAAGGTGCAGTTGGGTACTTTTGTGGGTCATGTCACTCGCTTCGAGGAGCCCTGGATGCAAGCCCCTTTTAAGATTGGAGGTTAAGTAGCTTGTGGCACTAAGTATGGTCATCCTGGGTTAGGATATTTGCCTGGGCTTCTTAAGGCAAAAAAGACCGTCTGACGTGGTGTCCTTGTGACTTTGAGCTCATTTTCTTGAGTTTGCCAGTGCCTGATGCATTCAGCCGCTCCTTGGGCATCCTCCAATCAGGGCGCTGGCCATCAACAGGCTGCTTTTCCGGTGACAGCGGGAGTTTGTTAGTATCTTTCCCTGGCAAGATGTATGGAAAGGCGCCCTCGAGTAGTCAGGGATTAGTCAGGATGGTAGGCAGCCAATGCTGCGCTCACCTTCAACCTATTCACATGTATTGAATTAAATCGATTCGCTGACCTAGTTTTGAAAAGCTTGTCTAAACTTTGCTTTCATGAGCGGCCAGAATTTGCAGCCACACCCGAGTCCCAGTGTCATACAGTGTTCTCAGGACCGAACGTCAGGGGACACGCTCCTGCGCTTCCTGACAGACGAGGCCCTCTTGCGCGAGTCTTTGGAGGATCCGCTGCTGGAGAGATATAGTGTCATCATCCTGGATGAGGCTTGGAACAAAGGGACTACTGGGGTCCCAGACCAAAATGAAAGTTTCTGATGAAAAGTAAGGTTCGACTGACTCCAGCACTCCATGTCAAGAACCTGCTAAGCAGGGATGGGCAAGTATTCGGGGCCGATGAATATCATCAATTGCACCTAGATTTCTGTGTGTTGAATCCATGGCGAAGGTTCACCAGAGAACCTGCGAGACAGACCTTCTCATGGGCATCCTGAAAATGGTCATGCAGAGAAGGCCTGAGCTGAAGCTACTGCTCTTATCGTCTTCGATGGACGTCAAGAAGGTTCAGGATTACTTCGAAGGGGGCGCCCCCTTGTTGCAAGTCCCGAATCGGACATACTCAGTGGAGGTTTTCCACTGTCAAGATTCAGAGAAAGACTATCTGAAAGCTGCTGTGCGAACAGTGGCTCAGATTCACACCACCGAACCTGAGGGTGATATTCTGGTGTTCTTGCCTCTGGAAGAAGAAATCGACCTGGCATGTCAGCTGCTCCGGAAAGAGTCAGTTCACATGATGAACTTCGGAGAGCTTCAGGTTCGTGCGCTCTACATTGGCCTCCCGATTCTGGAGACGCAAAGGGCATTCGAACAGACTGCGCAGCTGAAGATGGGCGGAAAGCCCTGCAGAAAGGTCGTGGTGGCAAGCAATGTCGCCGAAACATCCCTTGCAGTTGATGGAATAATATATGTCATCGACGCGGGACTCGTGAAACAACGTGCCTACAATCCGCGAACCCGCATGGAGGTAAATCTGGTCATGCCTGTCTCCAAGACCTCAGCATTGCAACGGACAAGCCTAGCCGGCCGTGCGCGCCCTGGTAAATGCTTCCGACTTTACCCAGAGCAGGCAAACGGCGACTGGCATGAGAAGGTCCATCCAGAGATAATGCCACTGTGCTGCACAGTGTCAGGGTGCAGAAGTTGGATTCTGCATATTTCGGATGCCAGTGTTTATGCCTAGCTGTAGCTGTCCACGTGCACGAGAATTCCAAGCATGGAGCTTCCCCTAGCCTTCCCTCGTTGTGCTGAGATGAATGATTCTCAGGAGATCAAATCTCACAACCGTTGTGCTCATGCTCAAGCGCTTGGGTTTTGACGATGTGGTCCACTTCGACTTTGTGGACCCCCCCTCACCCGAGGCACTCATGCGGGCACTGGAATCTCTGAACCATCTGGGGTGCAGCTTACTTGCAAGTAGCATATGTCCTCCATAGCGCGTGGTCCCACCCTTGTTTTCAGGAAAGGCACGCAAGGAAAGGCAAGGAGATCCATGCAGTGTTCTTGTTCACGATCAGGCTTCACTTCGTCTATCTCGCACAGCCTTTTTCCCCACTGGACAGCTCACCCACCCTTCCACCTGGGTAAGGCATTGATGACAATGGCAATATCACAGAGGTTGGCAACCAAGCATGCCGACTTCCCCTGGATCCCCAGATAGCAAAGATGCTGATCGAAGCGCCGCGGCACCGATGCAGACTCTCAGATGAGTATGAGAACGCAACCATTTTATCTTCGGGCGTATGAGTTGTCATGTATGTATGTGTTCCGTCACAACATGTGATTGGCTCCACTCCTTCTGGACGTTGCTACGCCTTCTAAGGCAATGAAGCCTTGTCCATAGCAGCTATGCTTTGCTCATTGCCAGTGTGGCTGAGACCCAACGATGCCTTTCGTGCGGCGAACGAGGTGCCAGCGTCGAGCTGCTTCAAGCATTGTAGCACAGAAACTAGGGTTGAAGCTCGTGTGTAAACTCCGCTGTCCCAGTACTTGCAGGCAAAAGCCAGGTTCGCCCACATGGACGGCGATCACCTGACCTTGTTGAATGCCCATTGGCCTGTGCTGGTGTCAAGTGTAGCGAAAGAATTCCTAATCATCTAATCCTGGATCGAGCAAACGAGCAAGCAGTCTTGGTTAACAGCTGGTGCAGCTGTTTCCTCCCCAGAAGTTGAGGTTTTCCACGCTTACAAGCAGCAGATCCAAGATGGCCACGATCCTTCAAGGTTCTGTGCGGAGAACTTCATCTCCATCCGTGCCATGCGACATGCAGAAGTGGCACGCGATCATCTCAAAAGGATTATGGAGAGCATTGGGCTACAAATGATCAGCACAGATTTCCAGGACATGGGGGATCTTCATGCGAACAGCATGAATATTTCAGCCCTTTAATTGATCTGTGAATTCCATGCTCCCGCTGAAGGATAAGGAATATTATCCCAACATCAGAAGATGCCTCGTTTCCGGCTTCTTCATGCAGATTGCGTGCTTGGAGAGCGAGAAGCGAGGTGCCTACAGCATGCTGAGGGAGGGGCAGGACAGCCATTCTGAGAACGCATGCCACCATAGCTTTGGGCGCAGCAACACTTGTGATCTGCTTTTGCAGGAAGTTTTGCTTCACCCGTCCACATCGCTTGGGCACAAACCAGAGTGGATCGTTTTCCACGAGCTGGCTCTTTCCTCAAAGCTCTTCATAAAGACAGGCCATACGCTTTCAATGGGTTTGCCAGCCTTTCAACTTGTTGCTGTCCTTGCAGGCACACAAATCAAGCCGGAATGGCTCCTGGATGTTGCGCCGAGAGGGTACTTCGATCCCCAAAAAATCTCGGAGAAGAGCTCAGCGCGCAGCAAGCTCGAGAGGCTGAGTGCACGGCGCCAGGATGGTTGATGGGCCCTGATGGGCTTTGAGCCATTGTAAGTAACACCATCCAGTCCGGTAGCATGTCTGGCTGAGATCAGACGAGCCATGCTTTTGGGCAAAGGCGGCTAGATCCTGTGCCCAGTGTACATGCTAATCGCTTCGTCACCTTGCTGTGACGGCTTCGCGCACCGCAAGGCTTCAGGCCAGAATTGGATCGAAGCTTTGTGAGGACATGCGTATTGCGTATAGACTCTGCCGAGGAGCCGTGTGAGATGGACGTGGCATAAAGTGCGAGACTGCGTTGGGTAGTGGCACTGGCTTAGTTACGTACCTTGGTGTGTCTTTTGGGCTTGGTTAGGTACTGGTTAGGTAATTCCAATTTGAAATTTGGTGTCCATTTGCCTTGCATGTCCCGAACCGGCAAGACGCAGCATCAAGACATGACATACCGGCCTTGCAGGGTTGCTTGAATGTGGGCAGGCTCGCCATGCTCCGAAGCCCAGGGACCGCTTTGTCTTGCAACTGGTTTCTGGGGAACTTTTTGGTGCCTGTTGTTGAAGACCTTCGGCTTCCTGACGGATGGGCTCCAGTTTGTTTCCAAGGAGACTTACCAAGGCGTTAGAGCTTTTTGGAGCACATCCTACGGGGCTCCAGGACAGATACCGGAAGGGTATACGCTGTCTTGGGAGGGTTTCTTGAGCAAGGCTGAGCTCTTCAAAACGGAGCATGAACAGCATGCAGAGCTGTTGCAAGACCCCAGGGGGCTTGCTTCCACAGCCGCTTGGCTACTGGCTGTCCTGCTTTGCAGTTGGCAGACTTTCAGATGGGTTCGGCATGCCTGTTTCCGTTCCCCGCAGATCTTATTCTTCCCGGACAAATCTGGCGCGCATGTCCGGCATATCTGCTATTTGATGCGGGCTGCCAGGCGACAAGTCTGGGTGGCAATGTTCGCCCTAACAGATGACATGCTGGCCGGAGAACTCTTGTCTGCTTTCGAGCGAAGGGTAGATGTTAGGGTCATCGTGGATGATGAGCAGTGTGGAATGCTTGGGGCAGATGCGCCGAAATTGCTTGATGCAGGGGTCCCGCTCCTCGTCGATTCTTCCCCAGCCCGAATGCACCACAAGTTTGCGATCATCGACGACTGCTTGCTCACAGGCAGTTTCAACTGGACAAAGCAAGCCAGTACTACCAATTGGGAAAATGTGTGCATTCTCCGAGATCCAGCAGTCATAGCGACCTACGCAAAGGAATTTCGATCGCTGTGGAAAGAGTTTTCCAGCAGTTCTCAGGATCTGCCCGCGTCCCCAAAGTCGCCGGCGAGGCGGAAGCGTGATTCAACACCGGGGAAGCGCTAAGTTTCCAACTTGACTCTAATTCATCGGCCGAGTTTGCCACGGCCCCAAGGGCTGACGTGGCAGTAGCCATGGTGGGGACTGCCAGGCGACTTGACACGCATTTGCTGAAAGTCTTTGTGATGGTGATTGCTGTTCTGGAGCTGTTCCTGCAGAAGCTTAGGTAGAGGCCTTGAGAGGGATCTGAAGGCTGTTCGGAGCCAGAGTAAGTCATATCCAACCTCATCACATGTTGTGTCCTAAGCTGAAAAATTCAACTGAGATGCAGCAGAAAACATTGTAGGCCCATTAACAGCGAGCAGGAGGTTGCCCAGCAGGTAGACGGGAGGCGCGTAGCAAGATGGCCGCCGGGGGTGTTTACACCATGGGCCAAGACGGCAGGAAGGAAGTTGCATGAAATGAGCGGATACTTCATGTCGTTACAAGCTTAGCTGCAACTGTCTGTCCAAAAGTCTTTTCTTGAAGCGTTTCTCCTGCTTTGCTGGTGGCTCGAGCGGGTCTTTAGGCCGGTGCCCTCGTGAAGCCCTTGCCGAGATGGTGGAGGAAGGCCTTGAGCAGCTGGCAGAAGTTCGCAAGCAGCTCAAGGAGTGAGAGAGTGGAAGAGAGACAAAGGTGTAGGGTGTATATTTGGGATGTGCGCACGGCTCATCATCATTAGCTGCACTCCCGCAACAGCTCCATCAAATAGAGTTTGGTGTGCGCGTGTGCACGGTCTTGGCCGCGGGGTTTCCAGCCAAATTCTCAAAAGAGATGAGTAGGGAAACAGAGAGGCGCTTGCATCATGACAAGCATGTCCGAAGAAGGACCAGCCTGAAAAGAACGGAAAGGATAGCTCCCTCAAGATTGGGGCATGTGCCAAGGTGAGAACAACCATTGACATATGGAAGAAACAAAGACATGCATCGAGACTAGCTGAGCATAGCCCAGCTGGAACTTGCACCAGGAGTCCTCCGCCAGGATCGATGGCCTGAGAGAGCTGCATCAGAACTGGCAAGGTGCCATAGAGGGCTTACTGGACCGGGTGGATGCGAGCTTGAAGGCTCAGGACGCTGCCTTGGACGTGCAACTGGCGCAGCCCAACCCGCCAGAAATCCGAAGCAGGAGAACCTCAAGAAGATCAGCACAAGGTGATGTAATAACACCCTCCGGCGAACGGCAAAAGGTGGTCTCCCTGCATCCGCTGCTGAAGCCCTGTGGCGTTCAATTTGCACAAGCTTTGATTTTGTTGTTGCTGGGTCTTCATGTCAGCTTGCCCGTGCTGAGGTCCAGAAAATCCGTGCTACAACACGCTCCCGCTGGGCCTCTTCGCAAGCTGCTCATCGAGCTCCTGCCTGATCACTCGGAGGAAGGGCCTGAAACGCAAGATTTTTGAAGAAGTCGCCTCCCTTCTTTGGCCAGGCCCAAGTTCCCTGGGAGCCTTCACCGGTGTTCAAGGCGCGAGAAAAGGTTGCATCTCTGGTGTCGTCGAGCTTCTTTGAGTTTGCCTCCGGGTTCATCATCATGTTGCAGCTTGGCAAAGTCGAGCATAGGCTCAAATCCTTTCCTTGGCCCATCTGGCCCTGGCCCTGAGCACATTCCTAGGAACCTCATCGCGATTGGTATCGAGGCTGAGTTGTCTCTGCAGGACAGGTCTGGACAGATATTGCTACAGGGGGTCTCATGGCCCCTTTCAGGGACAAGCGTCAGCTAGCCTCTGCAGCTAGGTCTCTGTGTAAGATATGCCGAACATATCCTGCAAAATACCATCCTTCAAAACCTCCTAATGCAACATTCCGCTCTGACCATCAGGGCACAAGTTCCATGGATTCACCAAGGGTGTGAGCTAACCTTCAGGCCTGCGGCAGCGTCACAGTTTTCGCAGGCCCGTAGCACATCAAATGTATTCAAACAGGCGCGATGTGCATCACTGCGGGATCGGGCATGAGTCCTCCGATAAAGGCAGAAAAAGCAGGGATGCGTCTCTCGTTGATTAGCCCTCGGCCCGCTTTCCCAGGAGAACCAGGAGTTTCAGGAGAGCTTCTTTGGTGGCATTGAAAGCATTTTCTTGGGGATCTATTGCATGGAGGCTTGCTTGCAGGTCTTCGGCCGGCGCCCTCCTCAGATCATTTGACCCAAAGTGCTTGTGTTGCAGGGGAGACAGGGGAGCAAGAGTACCGTCATGCGTCAGAATTCCTTGGCAGACCAAGGGGCTTCGTGGTTTTCCAGGACCTCTGGTTCTTGATGGACCTTTGCCTCATTTTGGTCGGGCTGCTGGCCCTGTGGATCGTCCCTGCATTTGCACGAGAAGGCGACTACACCACGGGGTTTGAGAAGTTGCTCGTGGTGCGGGGGATACGGCTGCTACGTTTGGTGCGTGTGCTTCGCATGGTGCGCCACTTCAAGGCACGTTTCCCCAGATTCAATTCATGTCAATTCCTGTCGGTTCATCTTGTCAACCTCAGACCCGCCTAACCTCGCTAATATGCCCCCAAAAGACATCAACAATCAGGGCGGTATCAGTGAGTTTTGCCCTGACCCAGATTATGTGGCGCCTTGTCTACGGATTGCTGACCGCCGGCCAAACCATCCTATCCACCACGGCCTTGATCCTTGTATCCCTCTTCATATTTGCATGCGTGGCTGTTGAAGTGATTGCCAAAGACAATGACCTCCGGCAAGACCCGGCGACGAAAGACATTGTCCTCCAGCGCTTCACAGGCGTTGGGAAGTCCGTCCTGACCTTGATGCAGGCACAGCAGCTTTCTGGCGCTGTTGCCGCTCAGTGCCCTTTTTGCAATGTCCTGTGCAGTTCGTGACTTTGGATGGCTTGTCTGACATCTACCACCCGTTGATCATGAGGAAGCCCTGGCTTCGGGCTCAGGATATAGAGCATATGCAGAGCAAACGCTGAGTGCTCATCTCTTCCCACCCTGGCGCCAGCTGAAGGCTTTGGGTGTACTTCCTACCCATCTTGGATGCTTGGCCTGCATTTTGTGTGTCATCAGTTGCCAGTGCTGTTAAGGGCCCTAAACTGCGCTGCTCGCTGTGCTTTTCTGGAACTTCAAGAACCTTTGCATGCACATTGTGACATCTGGCCTACCTATATATGCTGCACTTGCCATGGTGACTGTAATGGGGCTTAACAAATGGTATCATTGGGGCAGCAGTTCCTCAGTAATCCTGACAGCATCAATTGCCATTCACCCGGACGAATGTGATAGAGATAGTGACAGCAACAGTTATTGGGTTCATTGGTCGTTATGTTCAAGGTTGACAACCGCAAAGATCCTAATGGTACCGAATACCGACCATGTCGACTTTCCATGACCTGCGTGATCATTCGTAGCGAACAGCACTTTGCTGAAGGTCTTCATCTCGATCGGACTCCTGAATCTGATCACAGCTGCTTTGGAGACTTGACACGAACATGACGTTTCTAAAGCATGATCAAGTCGAGTTTCTTGGGTGCTAGGCAGTTTCCGGGAAGCCTCTTATGCAAAGCTGCCAAGTGCAGGGAAAGCATTAGCGCAGCCAATCTGGCTTGATATGGCTTGATCCATGTCTTGTGCTTGGAAGTAATCAGCCGAATGGGAAAACAGCAGAGTGCCCAAAGGTGGAAAATGCCATGGACAATGCAGCACAGAGCATGGAGGAGGACGGGTGATGCTTTCGTAGTCCAAGTTGGACGATGCTGTCAAAAGTCTAGAGTGAAACGCTGCTTAGAAGCAGCTACAGGGAAGTAGCGATGCTTGCCTTTCTGGCGCAGGGTTTTGGAAAAGGAAGTCTAGCTGCAGATTCGCAGACCCCTGAGGAGCGTGCAAAGCTGAAGCGCAAGGTGCGCGGAGCCATGTGCTCAGCTCGCTAAAGTCTAGACTTCTCTGATGCTAGTAACAGTTCACAGGGGTTGAGCCTCAGGCTTTGCCGGTTCTGATTGAGATCTTCCAAACCATCGACACAGACCACAGTGGCCTGATCACACGGGAGGAGGTGTCGCATGTACCCATAGACATCCTGCCTCCGCGTGTCTTGGAAGCAGTATGTGTGGACAATATGGAAGACATTTTTGACCTTCTGGATGTGGACGACTCTGGCTTTCTCACGCAGATGGAATTTGTGGAAGGGCTACTGAACCTGTCCCTCCTGGACATGCCGATGTGGACGTTGCAGAACCTGCGTTTGCTAAAATTGGTCAACGGACGAGTCTCGAACATCGAAGAATGCTGCGAGACTTTGTGCGCACACTTGTTGTCGCGCTGCGAAGAAGAACCTCTCGTAAGCTTCTGAGGCAGCATTGAGAGTCATTTACTGTATAGAGTTTCACCTCAGCTACCCACGGGATTTGTTCTCGAAAGATGACCGTGGGCAAGGCTTGTACCAAGCTGCTCGTAAGAAGTAGCGCAGCCTGCTCGTGGAGTGTCACCTTGACAGCACCCTCTGCACCTCGAGACCACGCTGCATTTGCAGCTCCGCTTAAAAATGGGCAACGCAGCGCACTTCGGCAGGTGACATGCCTCTGCATGTTTGTGAGCACGAGCTGTGTAAGCTTCGAAGCTTCTCTGGCCGCTTCCGAGAATGTCATCAAGCGGTGTTCATTAGCAGCCTTCACAAGGCAAATCTTTTAGCCCACAATTGGAAGGGCATCAATTGTCAAATGTAGGGCGCCTTCCTAGCTGCCAGCTGACTTCTAGCGTCAAAGCAAGCGGGCGTGTGTGACAACAGTTGCTCAGCATGGCCCGCGAAACAAAGCGCGGGAGAGGAGACATGCTTTTTCGCAACGTGGGAGATGACAGCATGTGCCTACGACTGCAGATCTTAATGATGCATGAGGGACCCTCCAACACCGGGTGTAATGCACCTCCAGCACTACAGGTGTGTGTGTGTGTATATATATATAGAGCAACCCATTCAAAGTTTCTAGCGAAGTGGGCTTCCGTCAGGTGGGCGAAAGCGCAGCTGTCGCAGTCGGCCAAGGGCAACGCAGCCAAAGCTGCCAAGGCCGCGGCGAAACCGAGCGTGGTGGGCGGCGCAGTCCGCAAGCCGAGGTCTGCCCAGGCAGAGCAAAACTGAAATTCCACGAGCCATAGGCCATAGGTGGCACACTGCCTCAAAAGGGATCATGGGGAGATAGAGGGGCTTTGTCAGGGATATTGGTATTGCTTGGGACCGATTGGACTTGGTCAGTGAAGTCTTGATTTAGCTGCTCAAATCCTGCACAATATGTGACATGGGAGAGGCGAGAAGTGCTATGGAACGTCCATTTGGGAATTACATTTAAGCCACATGAGCCCTCCCACAACGTTCGCCCAAAGGAGATTTTGGCTGGCTTCCGGAACAGCTGGAAGGACAAGGTCGTCGCCGAGGCTCAAGCTGGAGCTGAGGAGCAGCAAGCGGACGAACAGGCCGCCCAAAATTGTTGATTTCCTGGGATTCCGACAGTTCAGTCGTGAGAAAGAGATGACATCCTGAATCCTGACTGAGGCCACCAAGCCGGAAAAGGAGGAGGCCAAGCGGGATGCATCTGAGTCCTCAGACTCCGGAGCCTCCAAAAAGCGACAAAAGCGCGAGAGATCCCGGTGGTCACGCTCCTCATCTAGCTAGCTTGACCGCTTCAGGCCGTGGCTGAGGAAAAGTGCAGTTGCACGAAGCGACGCCAGTTCCACCGCGGTGAGTGAACTTTGGTGATGGAGCACCCTTGCTTTTCCTGCTGCGTAGATCTGCGCAGCTGCGCAGCCATTGGCGGCTCTCAGCCACAAGCTGTGACGTGAAAAGCGCACATGCAAGTTGAGCGAGGTGTGTCATGTCTGTAAGGTATGTAAGGTAGTGCTTAAGACTGCAAGAGCACCAGCATCCCTCAAAAAGCCTGGCGCCTCTCATGACGTTTGACTCCGGTCTTCTGGCAAAGCTCTCAGAAGTCCAGGAGCAGCAGAAGGCTCGTGATTGAGAGACATTCATGATGCCCTTTAACTATGAGCTGCCATTTTCATGGTCTAGTCTAGCGAGGCAGGCATTACCAGTTTTGCAGGACAAAGTTTTAGACATGAACTTTGATTGCTTTTGAACTCTCATGTGCATCCGCAGCTCAAAGACAAGAGACAGGACGCAAACTGACATGTAAAGCTGCAGGACCCAGGGCTCTTGGGGCATGGGAGCACAGTGGACAGCACTTCTGCATAGCGGCGTGTCTGAAGGCTTCTTCCACCAGCATTGACCTCCTCCGGAATCAGCACAAGGAGTGGCAGCGGGCCGTGGATGAGCTGCTCGCAGGCATCCGCATCCTGGAGGCCTCAGGACCTGTGCCAGCGCGAGCTTCGGATGTGACCCAGAAGGTGGCCGAGGTGGGCTGCAGCCCTGAGGCTTCAAATGAAGTCAACAATATCAGCGCACACATCGACGACGCGCCTTGCCAGAGGGCAACCTTCAGTCGAAGGTCAATGAGCACAGAGTCACTGCTGAGGTTGCTGGGCACGAAGGGTAACCAGCACACATGCTTGTAACAGTTGCTATAAATTCCTCTTAGATGGCGGCTGCTAGCTTGCGGGGCATGCAAGGGAAGCCTGTTTCTCAGAAAGTGAAAAATTCAAAAATACTTCGGATTCATCAAATGAGCTACGGACTAAATCTTAGATCGTGCGGCCTCTGAAATATCAACTTAAAATCACAGGTTGGTTGCGGAATAGACTGCTTTAATTATTGTCTCCTATGCGGTGACATGGCTCAGAGGGGCGGCAAGAACGCGTAATACGTTAAGTGTAGAGAGGGGCTCCACCGAACGAACACGGAATAGAATAGGGTGCCATGCAAATTGACAGTGTGTTTTTGGAGTTCCGTGTTCGCAATCTGCCAAGCATATTGACTGGTAGTCAGCACCAGGCTTACCTGATGAAGCGCTCCCAGTTCCTCTCAGGTCCCGGAATACTGTTGCCCAGAACTTCCCAGCTGGCCCACTGCGCAAGCTCGTCACGGAAGTTTTGAACGACAGCAAGGCCTGAAGTAACCAAGCACCGACAAAAAGTGTGTGCGTCGTCTACCAGTCATGATCCTACGCAGCTTGGATGTTGTGACTGACCTGGGGAAGGTGGAATGTGTTCACACAGCTTGTGCAAACTGACAGGCAGTTCCAAAAGAGGTCTCCTGGTGGGGGTCTCTGCAGCACAAGGCCAGGTCGTTTCAACGCGAATAGTCGATTGTCAATGCCTAGGTCGAGGTATTCTGCGGTGCGACATGTTCCAACTGCAGAGCCATCGGCCTTTCAAGGCTGCTATGGTCGTCGCTTCCAGCTGGTTCGAGTTTTTTGCGGGGATGGTCATCATGCTGAGACTCGGCTGCGCCCAGAAAATCTTGATTATCATCGTTCAATGCCTGCTTCGTTGCGCTTGAGATGAGAACTCTTTCGTGATGAGCGCCTAGCGTTCGTTTACGTCTCAAGCCATGATGGTGCAAGGAACTTGATCACAATTGGCATTGAAGCTCAGCTCTCATTGCACAGCGGGGAGACCTACGCTGGAGATTTTTGGCCCGGAGGCATGCGGAAAGAGTGAAGTTCTTATGAATAATCATTGTATGACAGTCAATAACAGTAATAGTGCTAGTTGGGATTGTTACTCGCGCATGTACTGTTTTGCCTATAGTCTGCAGCGGGCTGCTGACGAATCACAACCATCTTGGCAGAGAAATGAAGCTAAATCTCGACTACAGGTGTGGAGAGGATTTTCTTGGCCATCTACACCATTGAAGCGCTTTTGCGCCTACTTGCTGGTGGCTGGCAGGTCTTCCTGGATCTCTGGTTCTTGATGCCCGGCTGATTTTGGATCGATTTTACGGGTATGGTGTCCGCTTTATAGTTTTTGGCAAGTTGGTGCTTTCTATCGCATCGGGCGAAAAGCAGCGGTACATTCAACGTTTGCGCGGCAAACCAGCACTTGGCCCCCCGTCCTCCTGAAGCAGGGTTGGTCCTCGGAAATGCAAGTTCCCGAACAACACTGTAAATAATCTTCCCATTGAATCTTGAGCCGCCAGCGAGCAGTTTTGGATATTTGGGAGGTAGTTGTATGAGTCCATTTGCATGGGAATTGGTTTGTTTTCCGTCGTGCGGTCAAGCAGTTATCCTTCTCGTGCTTGTAGCAGCTACTATCATCGCCAGGCACCAGGAGCATGATGGTTGTGGCTTGTATGCGGGCTTTCATCTTAGAAGCAGGAACAGGAATGTAATGGCAGCCCAATGGGAGAGACCGGTGCTGGGCGCAGAAATGTAGCCAGTTTTGTTTGGAAAACGGTACGCAACCCCAAAGACGATGGCCTCTGTGCTGCGGTTGGCACCATCATGCAGTTGTCAAGGTTGGGCTTGACTTTCCACAAAGTTTCGCTTCAGATTTGTTTTGATGTTGTCTTTCTTCTTTTGCGGTGTCGAAAATGTAGACAGCCAGGAGGATGGCGACCCCAAGCTTCTTGAAACGGTGCGCAGAAGCATTGTGGAAAAGAGTATTACAAGCTCCGGCAAAGTGCGGGAAACAGCAGGAAAACACGCACATGCAGAGCACAATAATGTCAAAACTGCAGCTGAGAGTACAAACTACGATTCCTTGTTTGTCGGTGAGTGAAGCCCAGCCAACAACCTGGCTGTGTAATTGTAGCGGGAGATCAACCGCAAAAGGGTCTCTCCAAATACATTAACCCTTCCTTCTCGCAAGGACTCCCTGAGAGGGATCCCTAACTATTTCTGGATTTCTGGAACCCTCCTCATATCATTGAGTTCAAGTTTGGTACGGCGTGCCTCAATGATACCCAACTCATGTATTCTTCACATGCAAGCCTTCCCTCGCAGCTGGCAGCACAAACTCTAGCTTCTTACTTCATCCCAGACAGGAACAAACATCGCTTAGCCTTTCCTTCAGCATTCACGGTAACTTCAGGGCAGTCATTCCGCAGGCTGCAGCCGAAAGGTAAACAATTAAGTATTGCAAACTGAATTTGGGTACAGGCAATACTGCCACTGGGTTTGGGTACCGCTTGTCCTTTGCATTTCCTGACTCCTCACATCACTCAAATCGAGTATCACGGCTGAACAAAACAGAATTCGCTCTGTTCCGCAGGCCGCGGTTCAAAGTCTTCACCCTGCACCGCCCCTTCAAGCTCATCAGTACGGCTAATGAAGTGTGAATTCTATCCTGGGCAAACGAACCTGCAGCATAGGACTGCCCTTGCTGAATTCGGTGTGCACTATGCCATTATATGTTGGCAGTCCAGCTTGCTTCAACCAGCGTAAACAAGCTAAGCTCTGTTTGGCCTGCAGATCAAGCACCTATTGGCATTGAGGCTGGATGTGGCCCTGGTCGTCATTGGGCTGCTGGTGCTTGGGTGCAAAGTTTGAAGAGCTGAACTCATGGGTTGCACTGTCCCAGCTCAGGGCAGAAATCCCCCTGCGCCACACGTAGGCATGCATGACGCTTGGCGCTTGATCCTGAGGCGCTACTGATCGTTCCGGCTGTGGCCGGCAGTTCCGGAGACATAGATGGTTTTGAAAGGCTGCTGGTGGTCAGGGGTCTTCGTTTGTTTCGCTTGATCCGGGCCTGGCGGATGCTACGTCACTTCAAGGCCCAAGATAACCGACGGAATAATACTTGCGCACTGCTCCTACTCCATCCCAAATCAGATGTGCCTTGACATGCCTTGACAGATCGTCTGGCGCTTAATCTATGGGCTGATGACTGCGGGGCAGACAATCATTTCTACTACTTTGCTGATCCTGGGCAAGAAGTGCAGCAATGAGTTGAGAACAACACGTCCTTGCCTCAACCTGCTGGCCACTAAGGATCATGATTTTCTTGTTCATTTTTGCATGTGTTGCGGTGGAGGTCATTGCCAAGGACCAATACCTAATACAAACTCCAGCTACCTCCGAGATTGTGACGGAGCAGTTTTTCGGCCTGAACCGGGCGTTGCTGACACTGATTCAGTTCGTGACGCTTGACAACATCGTAGAGGTGTACTATCCGCTCATTATGCACAGGCCATGGCTGTCGCTTTATTTCTTTCCAATCCTCATTTTCATCTCCATTGGCCTCATGAATCTTGTTACTGCTGCGCTGGTGGAGAATGCCATGCAGACGGCAGCACATGAAGCCGAAGAGGAGCGGCTGAAGTTGAAGAAGCGGGTGCGTGGAGTCAGGAGCTCAGAAAAATGATGCCGGCAGTTTTGCGTATTAATATGTGACAACTTGCAGTCACGTGCCCAGAGGCTTTGCCATCCTTGATCGAGATCTTCCATTCCCTGGACAAAGATCACAGCGGCCTGCTGTCACACGAGGAGGTCGAGAACGTGCCCCTGGATGTGTTGCCTCCAAGGGTCCTGGATGCCATCTACGTTGAAAGCATGGCAGACATCTTTGACTACTTGGATGTCGACGGAACAGGACAGCTCACAGTTGCAGGATTTGGGGCTTCTTGCTGGGTTGACCCTGTGATGTCTTGTCGGTCGTTGTTGGTCTTTCTGTGCGGTTTGGTTCGTTAGTAAGGAAAGCAGGCAGTGCTTGTACACTTAGTTTTTGTTTCATTTTCACCGGGCCGCGGCATGGCTTTTTTCCCACTGGGTGTGTTGCCCTGCCTGTACAGCGGGCCCAAACAAGGACTCGCTAGAAGATCTCGTTTATGTACGGACGTAAACTCAAGAATGTCCCTGTATGTCACCCTGTGTTCAGCAAGAAGTCAAACGTGGCGTCGCAGGTCCCACTTCACCCCCCGCTGCCTCCTCCCTGCCACTGCTGCCGCTGCTGCCGCTGCTGCTGCTGCTCCTACTACT
>CAJNIZ010025291.1:23603-52107 GCA_905231905.1 Symbiodinium pilosum
TACTACTACTACTACTAATTACTACTACGACGTGCGACGTGATGTTTGCAGAGTGGATGCGTGCCAAAGTCTACCACTACTACACAGGGCAGCTCTCGCAGATGGAGTTCGTGGAAGGGCTGCTAAATCTTTGCCTGATGGACATGCCCATCTCGACCATCCAGTCTTTAAAGCCACTTCAGCTAGAATATTGCAGTTCAGATAATTTTAGGGGCGGCTAGTTCATTTGGCAAAACCGCATTTTGCATGGATGTGGCCCGGCTGAGGCTGTTGCAGTTAATCCGGTCACAAGTGGGCAAGGTGGAAAAAGATGTCGCAGCTCTGAAGATGCAGCTGCAAGAAATAGGTGATGTAGAGGTAGGCCACAACGAGGTGGTGTGAGTTTGAAGCAGCCGTTGCACCCTAAGCCAAAGGCTTTGGTTCCGGCTGAAGTTAGGTCTTAGACAATGCCCAACGAAATGCCGTCCTGAATGACAGATCTGTTTGTATGTTTGAGCAGTTGCAGACAAGATTACAAGATGTGGCCATGATGAAGGTTTCTCAGAACATGCGTGTTTCACGCAGCCCTGCTGCTGCACCACCACCCTGAACTAAGTGACAGTAAAAGGAGATCGCGTAGCCTGTGCACACTGCGAATTCGGGTTGCAAGTCATCGTCATTCAGATCACACACGCCGCCCAGAGCAGCAATCACATGTGGCTCAGGAAAAAAATGTGATTCACAAACTTGAGAGATAAAGCCAGTCCTATCCTGAGCTCATGCGACAGCCGATAGCCCAGGTTATACTCCTGATTTCGCCCCAACAAACTTCCCCTTTCTTGGCCCTTGGGCCCCGTGTGCCATGGCCATCCCTGATAATACCTCCGAAGTCTTGATAAAGCTTTCAGAGATGCAGGAGCAGCAGAGGGCTTCCTGTCAGCACCACCTCAAGCCCACACAATGATAGTAGCTGAGGGAGGGCTTCAGCTGTTGTCTCAGCAAGTGAAACTGATATGCCATGTTCTTTCAGAGTGTTTCGCGCCTACAGAGGCTTCTTCAACTAGCCTTGACCTGCTCCGGGACCAACACAGGGAGTTGCACCAAGCTGTGGATGAGTTGTTGGTTGGCATCCGTGCCCTGACGCTGGCTCCAGCTCTTTCACCAATTCCAGAAAGCCCATTACAGCCTCTCAGCTTGATGGTGCACTGGGGACCTTCAGTTTCAGGTGGCTTTTCAAATCTTTCCCAGGTGCAAAGCTGCTGCAGGGGAAGCGCCTGCCCGTGCGGCCATCAAGTTTGTGGATCCAACTTCGTCCCATCAGATTTCTGTTGCTGACAGCGATTTGGGTGATTCTATTGGGCTGAACGATCCGCTTGTGCCACAGACAAATATCAGGCAAAGCCTGAGTCCGATTCAAAGCCTGCAGCCCGAAAGCCCTGTGGATGACAGCGAAGACCTGAAGGAAACTAGAAGGTCAGGTAGCGCAGAATCCTTGCTGCAGCAACTTGGACGCATGGGCTGGCTTCATGTGCTGTGAGTTCTTTCCTTCTGGCTTGACATAGCATGAGCAGAGGCCACGCAAGTCGATGGTCCACAATCTCCCTACTGGGCCTTTACGCAAGTTGGTGTCGGAGGTGCTCCATGATGCCGATGCCGAGGCTGGCCAAGCACATGGCATTTGCTATTTGCATGGCTCAGCTGCAGGGTCGCACAGACTTTCGTTGTTGCCTGGCTTGGGCAGGCAGTGGCACCCCAGAATCCCTCGCGCACGGCTATGGTGCGGAAAGCCATCTCGGCTGTCGTGCGCTCCAACTGGTTCGAGTTCGTTGCTGGCATGCTTATCCTGCTGAACCTGGCACAGCACAGCATGCTTGTAGTCAGTTTCACTGCAATGTAAAAGGCACAGACTAATTGATATCTCCGAGATTCTCCGAGGTTTGACCCCTGCTTGTGCCCAGGAACTTGATCTTTATTGGTGTGGAGGCCCAAATCTCCCTTCAGAACCAGCAAGCCTATGCAGAGGGCTTTTGGCCGGGAGGACAGATGTTCTGCAAGCTTTTCTGTAAGTCTCTACTAGCCCGTAAACCCGGCAGGCACCTTGGCAAAGTAGGTCAGGTCAATGGCCGTGACAGAGCAATTCATACATGTGCTTGAGGAGTGGAGCGCATTTTTCTTGTTATCTACATCGTA
The DNA here is from genome assembly GCA_905231905.1 of Symbiodinium pilosum. NCBI lineage: Eukaryota > Dinophyceae > Suessiales > Symbiodiniaceae > Symbiodinium > Symbiodinium pilosum. The sequence goes on from CAJNIZ010025291.1 coordinate 25,773, forward strand.
GAGGCCACGCTGCGCACAGTCGGCTTGGGCTGCGTTGTGTTCAAAGACCTGTGGTTCCTGACGCCGGGCCATGATTCATTAGGTTACTTTGCTTGGCAGACTGTACCTCAAATAGCCGGGCCTAGGGACATGCTGCAGAGCGCGATTCGAAGTCCATGCCACGATCTCAGCCAAGGATGGACATGGCTCTGATTTTCATAGGCTTGCTTGCACTTGAAATCGTCCCGCGAGTGGCGGGGCCTACAACGAACGCGGATGGTTTCTACTCTGTTCTTGTGGTCCGTGGATTTCGCTTGTTTCGCTTGGTGCGGGCGCTGCGGATGCTTCGGCATTTCAAGCTCATTTGGAGACTTGTCTATGGTATGTTGGGTGCCGGGCAGACCATTATCTCGACAACAGCGCTCATTGCAATTTTCTTGTTCATTTTTGCCTGCGTGGCAGTCGAGCTGATTGCCAAAGATTCCTACCTGAAGGATTTAGATGAAACTGGTGATATTGTCAAGAATCGGTTCGATGGCCTCAATATGTCGCTCTTGACATTGATACAGTTTGTAACGCTGGAATCCATTGCGGAGGTCTATTATCCTCTCATCGTGAACAAGCCCTGGTTGGTGTTGTACTTCGTGCCAATCCTGATTTTCCTATCCGTTGGCCTGATGAACCTAGTCACAGCCGCACTAGTCGAGAATGCCATGGAGACGGCAGCACATGAAGCGGAAGAGGAACGTCTGAAGTTGAAAAAGAGGGTGCGTGGAGTCAGGAGCTCAGAAAATGATGCAAGCAGACGTCCCAGCAGGAAGAATCAAAACATCAAGCAACTGTCAAGAAGAACAAAGTGGGGATGAACGAGCATCGGGCCTCTGAGTCAGTAGGCTCATATTCCAAGTATGAGACATCGAAAGACATAAGCAGGTCCGGATCAGCAAGCACTGGAAAACATACAGAAATCCAGGAACAACGTATAGCCGGAACGAGACAGACAAAGACACAAACGGATCCACACAGTTCATGTCTTCCTTTGCTGCTGAAGGATTAGTGCGTACAGATTTGCCCGCAGTAGCATCCATGGGTCAGGGATCATGTCCTAGTGGTCCTAGTCAGGGTCAGTCAGGTTTTTGCTACATATCTTTGGGAAGATGACGCCCGACGGGGCGGTCACGATTTTCACAGCTGGCTAGAGAAGGGAGGAAGCTGTCATTGGGAGCCCAAATTCTCTTTGGTGGTAGCAGCGGGGGTGGGAGGCGCGGACAGGGATCTGGCTTCCAATTTCGCAGTACTCCAACGTTTGTTAGCTTCAGCCCAACTTGGGCTATAGAGTGCCTCGTGCAGCAGCCCATAGAAGAAGAAAGAAACACAGGAAATTGTTAACAACAACAGAAGGAAGCCAAGACATGAAGGAATAAAGAAAGGAATTAGAAGGGAAAGGAAACAGAGGGTTGTAGAGAAAGACCACATCAAAAGCAAAATATGCGCTGCATGTTGTGTTGGTTGGGCTGGGCTTTACGTATGGCTTTGACCCCTTGCTACGCCATGGCTATCATAGCCATAGCTTTGAGGTCAAACGGGGGGGGGACATGTTCGCTGTACAGAAAGACAACATAAGTTGCATGCTATGCATGGCTACGACCCTTGCTACTTCATAGCCTTGAAATCAAAGCGAAATCAGATTCCGTACCAGAACGCGATATGGAAAAGATTCGCTCATGTAGCATCTCATTAAGGTTGCATGACTGAAGTATCAGAAGAAAGACACAGCCCCATTTTCTTGACCGGCCTATGCAGCAGCACCGATCCAGGGTTTTCAGTGGGCTGAAGCGTTTTAGGCTTTTGGCTTTAAGGGACACAATGGATGATCAAAGCCATGTTTTCTTGATGTCCAGTCAATTGCTTGATCACCCAAGCCTTCATTTTCACTTGATCCTTGCATAGCCGAGTTTGATCTCACGCAACTTCAGCCCAAGACTCTCAGAGGTCCAACATTGTCCGGCGATCAGCTGTGTTGCAACTCAGGCACTGCCATCCCTCATCCAGATTTTCAATGCGCTGGACAAGGATGGCAGTGGGTTGCTTACCCGTGAGGAGGTCCAAAATGTGCCCTTGAGCGTGCTTCCACCAAGAGTCTTGGACACCATCTTCGTGGATAGCATGGCTGACATCTTTGATTACCTTGATGTAGCTGGCACCAACCAGCTGACTCAGATTGAGTTTGTAGAAGGCTTGCTGAACCTTTGCCTGATGGATACACCCATTTCATCAATTCAATCCCTAAAGCTCTTGCAGATGATCCGGTCCATAGTCGGTCAAGTGGAGCAGGAGATGACCACCGTCAGACGAGAGATGCACAAGCTGAGGATGTTTGTCACAACAGTTGGCATCTGAGCCTGAAAGGTTCCTGTGTTCGCAGAGTCCTTTGGGCGCTGGCCCGCTCGAGCTGTTTCACGGAATTTTCAATGATAGTCTGCCTGTGCAAAGCACATGGCCTCAAAAGGCAGGATGAAGCAAGGCAGTCAGCTCTCGGGACATGCGAGCTGAAGGGACCTTCACCGTGTCTACAAGACGTGACCTGCAGGCACTTCAGGTGGCTCATGAGACGACAGCCAAACAAGCAGCAGGATGACAGAGCTTTCAAGCCAGAACTGCCTGATCAACTGCCCTCTAGTATCCTTTGGCAAAACGCGCGTAGCCCATTGCAATAGTACACAGACATGCAACTCACAGCCACAAACTGAACTGGCGAAACCATTTACCCCAAGCCCAGTCCCAACCACAGGACTTAGATGCTCTTTCACTTACTCCAAGTCAATCACAGTCAGCAGCTCTTGACACATCGCCTGTGAACTCGGCCGTAATGCTACCTGGCAATCTACTGAGCAATGGTGCGAACAGCAACCTCTACGTCGCTGGCTTGCCTCCTAGCACCAGCGAGGACACACTGCGTCAGCTGTTCAACAATTTCGGCGATGCAGCTTGGCTTTAGCTTGGCTTTACACGCCCAGTATGTGAGCCGCTTAGTAGCCAGCGCTGGAGCTGGGCCAACAAGCCACGATCAAACATTCAACCTGGCTGAGGCAGAGAGCAGTGTTCTAAAGCCATCCCAAGTCTGGGGCGTTTACTACCTACCTGAACTTGACTGGTTAAATGCTCTGCGCCATCCAGCATTCAGCTTGTCATGTCCTGTGACTCATAAATTTGGCGAGTACCTACACACACGCAAAACATTGGGGAAGTCTTGGTTTGGAAGGTGGCCTCCGTTCGAACTTTCTTCGGCAAGACGCCTACAGCTCCAAGCTATGGCTTCGTGAAGTTCCGGTATGATAACCAGGCTCCGGACGTTGGCCTGACGATTTCTGCCAAGGGTCGTTAAGACTCGAGCTGGCAGTGCAAGTCCCAGATGAACCTGCTGACCTGGAATCTGCCCCACCTGATTCGTTGAATGGATGTCGTATGATGCTGTGAATGAGGCTTTTTCGACACGAAAATTGCCCATCCTCACACGCCTTGCCTGTCTCCGTTCCCACCAGCAACTATCCTCACCCACTGCATTAAGTAGCATACGCAAGCTTGAAGCCATCCACATTTTCTCCGCCTGACTTGAGTTCAGTTCACACTTTGCTATGAAATCGTGTGCTGTTAAAGCTCGATACCCACGGTTCCCTTATGGGCGTCTCTGGAGGCGTTTGGCAATAAAGGGAGAGGGCTACAGCTATAGATCGGTCTACCTGTTCCAGATGCGCCTTGCGACTCCGGCGGCCGCTACTAGTGCTGCTACATCTACTACCACTACTCTTCCTGCCACCTGCTACTCCTGCTCTCTCCTTGTGCTGGTATGAGATGGATTTCGCAGAGTGGTGCTGCCAGGCGTTGGCAGCCATTGGCGCAATGAATGGGCGCGAGTTCAACGGGCACACCATGACGGTCCGCCTGGCCAACAACGACACCACGGGACCACATCCCAGGCCGAGAGTCTTCTTTCCGAGTGGTGACCCAAAACAAACCCCCACGCGCCTTCAGCAAAGTCTGCATATGTGCTTCACCAATAGTCTGCGAGCCCATGTGTTCTGAGAAGCGTGCACACAGACAAGCAACCAGCAGGGTAGCTGGTCACTCATTTTTGCCAGAACACTCTTCGAACATCCTTCAGCTTGGCAAAAAGAGCTTTACGGATTTTGCAGGAGCGCGGCTCCACCTCCAGGGCCTGCTGTCGGAGGAACCAACTTATACGTTTCGGGCTTGCCCCCCGCTCCTCAGCAAAATTCTATGCTAATAGCAGGTATTCATCTGAGCATTGCTACAGCGCTACAGAGTGCTTCAGCATGCTGCAGCTCAGGACATGGACGAGAACGGCATGAAAGAGCTTTTCCGCAAGTTCGGAAATGTTGTCTCTGTCAAGCTTGCCCGGGAGGCCTGCTCCAGGTGACCTGATGACCCGATGTCTGGCATAACGCTTTTTGCACCATGCCAAAATCGACAGGCGCGCATTTACAAGCAGTACGGCTTTGTGCACTACACTAGTCCAGATGAAGCAGAAGCTGCTATAAATGCCATGCACAACCGGATCATTGTGTCTTGGCAATGCGGCTACTGTAGTGGGTCTTGTAAAGATTGGCAATGCCAGATTCTGCAATCACCAAGGATAGAGACTATCAGCTTACCGTCAAGTATGCCAACAGCTCAGAAAGAGCATGGATGAGAGATGCCTGGCTAAAGCGGAGACCTGAAAAACACCTTGTGTTCTTAGCACAGCAACGGAACCAAGCAGTCGCAACCCCCCAAAAAGAAAAACACCTACGAGCAAACCAACCAACCAAACAAATGAAAGGAACAGCCAAAACCCAAATACCAGACAAACATCAGGAACAGACAGCATGCTTCAGACGCACAACTAGCAGCAGTCAACAACAGGAAGCCACCAAGCGCCACCTTCCCACGTTCCGACCCCGGCCAAGAACTCACAACGAAGAGCAAGAAGGGCCAACAATAATCATCACCTTAGCACTACCGCGCAGCAGCAGTGGCAGCAGCAGTGGCAGCAGCAGCTGCTGCAGTGTGATAAAGAACACTAGCTCCAAACCATCGCTTTGCATGTTGAGGATCAGGGGATGCCCCCGCCCGCAGCTGTGGTGGCTGTGGCGCAAGCGCTAGCAGCAGCCGCGGCTGCAACTTCAGGACCAGCACAGTGGTCTCCCGGCGCTGGCGGGCTCGGGGAGGGACCAGCATGATAGGTTTCGCGAAGAAGTGCTCGACACACAAGTTCATGCTTCAATGTGCGGAAGACTGTCATTGGTTCGTATTGTATTGCCTCCTCATCGCGATGCCGTCGGGGGAAATGCGCTTGTTAATTATTATGCTGCAAATGCACTGCAATCAGGTAGGCAGAACCCCCGCCCTATCTCTCGAGAATACAACTATGTAGTGGCAATTCGCCTGGTAATTGACAACGCTGATCAGCAACATCAAGTCAGCCGAAGAAGCACCACAATGTCTGTGTTCAGACAAAGCAGCACAAGTCCCCAGCGCAGAGCCAACCTTCAGAGCTTGCTGCTTGGAGTTCTGGATGCAAGTCAGACACTGCTTCACATGTAATCTGAAACATGGAGGGCGCTGCCTACTGGGCGGCAAATCCAACATGCGTGGTACAGCGTGAAATTGTATTTGGATTTAGCGGTGACCTAGCTGACGTCGAATTTTGGATAAATGGGCAAAAGATTCGCAGCTTGATCGCAGGGGAGGATGCGCGGCCTGGCTTCACCTTGCATGTCACAGGGTTACCACAAGGCGCCCTGCACATCAGCAGATTGTCTTCCTGGCTGCTGTGCCAACCGTGTCAGGCACCTCCAAGGAGCAGCTAGAAACATTCTTCGCCGCGTTTGGCCAGGCAAGACTGGCAGAGTCCGGAATACAAAAGGTGAAAAGCCTTGCGCAGCCCCACGAGGTCTCAGCAAAGGTGTTAGATGATGGCATGGCAAGCGGCAAAGCCGTCGCCGCTCTGCTTCCTTCTCTTGCAGTCCTTGAAGCAAGTGCCCATTGCGGTAATAGCATCCGGGGCAAAGCAAACGCTGAGAAGATAAGTGACGAGATGAGGCCCTACTTCGTCTATCATCTCGGGACGAAGCTGAAAGACTAATCGCAGAGTACAATGGCAAGGTGCTGCCAGGCAGAGAGATTGCAGCCTTAGATAGTTCCTGTCATCCTTCTCACCTTCCCCCATGAAATTCTTGCGCTCGAGGGTTGGATGCTCCCCTGTCCGTGCGCCTCACGGAGTCGAGGGAGGCGCCGCCTCCCCGAGAGCGCTATGAGCCATATGGCAAGGCCATTGGGAGAACTGGAGGGGTTTGGGGTTGCCTCCTGCCTACGTCATGAAAAGTAACACATCCGGGAGGCCGGTCCGGAGGCCGGAGCGCCGCCTCCCAGCCCGGCCGCTGGGTCTGCACCACCCCGTGAGATGCGCTACCCAAGCACTCCGAGCACTGCGAGCATCCTGGCAAGAGGCTCGCTGCAGTTTGAATGGTCTTGCAGACGTTGTGCCTTTGCGTTCGTCAAGCCTTGTTTTTTTTCAGGCACTGAGTTCATGGTGGCCGTGAGTGAGACGGTTCCTTGCCGCAGTAATAGGGTTCCTCAGGCCGAGCACGTGCGCTGATTGACAAATACTGCTGCAATTCGCAAGCAAGGTGTAAAGAGCAGCAGAAGTGTTGTACTGCACAGTCTTTTAGCACAAAGTTCACCTGAGCCAAGGTCTCCCGCGTTAAGGGTTTCAGACCTGTTCTGGCCCACACCATGGATCCCACGAACCTCTACATCAAGGGCTTGCCAAACAACGCTGACGAGCTCCCTGTCCAAACTGGGCGCATGGCTTTGGTTCCCCTTGTGGGGATACAACCTATAAAGAGGATTCTAGTACATTGGGGCCCATATCAGGGGTGCTTGTCTTGAAGCAGCCGAGGCTGTACCTGTACTCAATCTTCTCACCCTTCGGAGCAATCCAGAGCGTCCGGCTTCTTAGGGACGGAGCGGGTGCCTGTACCGGCGCAGCGTTGCTAAAGTTCGGTCTGACAGAGGATGCGGAGTTGGCAATACGGACCATCTCGGGTAACAAGTTGCCAGATGGAGTGGTCCTTGACGTGACCGTAAAGACAGTAAGATCTTAGCTTCTAGTGACAGGTGTGTCACGAGCTGACAAGGCCGACAAAGACTCCTGTGCTGACCTAAAAAACCAGCTGCCGTGCAAGCTGCTGCAAGCCTGTGCGTGCTGATTGCTGGAGAGCCGAGCGGGGGTGTTCAGAAATTAGCGGTCCCTTTGCGCAAGTCCTTTTTTGATCACAGTATGCGCTATTGTTTGTTAGAAGTGCCTTTGCGACTGGTGCTTGTAGGCTCAAAGCGCAGCAGGGCACTGGCTTGAATGCCTCGCTGGCGGGCCAGTTACCACAACGAAGCTCCGGGTGCTGTAGCCTTAGCACTTCTCAGCCGCACCCTAAATCCTCATGATTGGAAAAATAGTCTGAGGCCGAAGCCCACCTGGGCCGGCACCTATGAAGGCAGGTATTCGAACTAAGTGCTCAGGTCGAGGCCAAAATCGTGCATGACCCTGGAACTTTTGATGCAGGCTATTTGGTTGGCCTTGTGCCTTCCAAGTGTCCTTGTAACAGCAGCCAAGCTGCCAAGGACATGATTTGAAGCTTAAAAGTGTTGGCGTCTGAATGGCAGTGCAGTCGCAGGAGGGCCAGCCCCAAACTTCAACATGATTTGGTGAAGGAGCCGTAGCTTTGAAGTGAAGCCGGGTGCGGTCCGGGCTTGGGCCAAAATGAAACTAGTTCAGGAGGCGGCTGCTCTGGCGCGGCTATCAGCGAAGAGGGCCCATAAGTCGCAGGGGGCCCCAGCTTGGCATGCAGAGCAGTTGGAGCAGCCTAATGCTTGTTTTGAAGAATTTTCGCATGACGTTTTGTGAAAGTCTTGCACAACCTTCTCACAAAGGCACACGGAATCCTTTGAAGTAAGTGTGAGGCAGTCAGACCCAGCAAATTCTGAACATCGAAGATTTAAGATATCAGCATTGGCAGACACAGTCAAAATGCGGTAGTCAATCCGAACAAAGATGTGACGACTGGAATGGCAGGGGGTCGTCACAACTCCTTGTTTGCACTACCAAGGCACAAAGCTGCAGTCTCTTGCCCGGACAACCAGTTCCCAGCAGTCAACGTTACCGTTGAAGGGGTGGCACCAGAGACGGCATAAAGAGCTTGACATACATTGCACTGTTTCCTTGCCATTCGCGCGTTGGTGATGAAGACCTGCCACTTAGGGCTACCTGAAAGACATCCTTGCTGCGGACGTCCTAGAGCAGCTGCAGACGAATCTTGCGAGCCACCCCGAGCTTTAGCAAATATGGAGCCTCACAATGGAGCCCAAAGTGATGTCAGCAGACGCGCGTGTCATAGCAAGGTATAGGGTGTGCATGGAGACTGCAGACATGACATCAAGGACTCAGGAAGCACGCGCGATAGTCCTTCTGGGGCACTTCTCTTCTTCATCTTTTGAGACCCCCACGGCTCTACTGCTTTCGGCTTCTACTTGGCCTTGAGTGTGGCAGAGGGAAAGCAGTACTAGTGGCAGTGCCCTCCTTGGCATGCTAGAGTACGGATGCTTAAGGTAGTAGTGCCTGCAACCTGCTCCAACAGCATACTATCTACGATTCATACTTACCGTCACATGCGGTGCTGGTGGTGCGTTTTCCAGTTCGCATTCCCCGCGACCGCTGGCAACCGCATGGCGAATTCTTGTTCTCTATCTCTCTTCATGTAGGACATTAAGTTCCCCTGGTATCACGTATTCGGGTAATTAGGCATCTCCCTTCTTCCGCCTCTTCTGTTTCATCCCCTGCCCCTACCCCACCACCCTCTCCCACTGCTTCCCCATCACTTGACAACCCTCCACCCTCTCCTGCATGTGGGTGGGCCACTTGCTAGTCGGGGCTGCTGTCCACGCTTGTTACGCTCGGGGCAGCAGCTTCGCCAGCCCTCCACCGCGACGTGGTTCTGCAGGGCCCATCATCGGACCAACGCGCAGGAGCTTGGGAGACTTAGTTTCTAAAAAAAAGGCTTTTGAGAGTGCGTTTCTAGCAGTTGGCTTCTGAGAGTTGGCCTCTGATAAGAGGAAACGATTCAGCCCTACCCACGCAGTGCTAGTACGCATGTGCTCATCAACGTTGGCCGGTTGGTGGGGCCGCAGCCTGGGCGCTTTGAGGCCAACGCAGCATATGCTGCATGACAGCAAGACCATGCGCTAACGTGCTTGCTGGGGCGCCGGCCACTGGGAAGGCGATGCGTGGGGGGTCTATGTTTATGATTCTGCTTGATAAGTGGGCCCCTCTCGGTGTCGGACCGGAGTGGCAAAAGGCTTGGGTCAGTGAGGGGAGGCCGTAGCCAGCCACAGCCATAGTATGCCGTAGTAGGTTTAGTCGCAGTAGCAGTACCAGCAGCCGTAGTCATAGTCGTGGTCGCAGGGGCATGGGTGGTGGTATAGGCGACGGTGGTACCCGTAGTAGCAGTCGAAGGCGCAGCCGTAGTTGTAATTGTAGTCAGAGCGGCTATGGGACCCATGAGCTGAGGCTCAACGTCCGTAGCCGTACTCCACATGATGAGATCACTAATCCAGGACCTCAAGGAACAGTGTTGGTTTCTCTGTACACACTACCACGCGGGAGGCACTTTTAGTGTTGCTGTTCCTACGAATGCTGGGCCTGCATCACCTACATGAGCGGGCTGACGTGGCCCATGGCCAAACCTTGGGGCCTGTGCTGTGCATCTGGCATCATACACGCAAAGTAAGTCAGGATCAGGGAAAACAGCAGGACTATACCCAACCATTTGCTAGCAACAAACCTTTGTACCCCAACCCTGACGTGACCTGTCCTTGGACCTGGCATCGGCGCGTGCTTGCATGCGTCGTTCTTTGCGGGAAAGGCGTTTGGCAATCCTAAGGTGCATGTTCATGTCTTGTGCGCGTTTGAATGGAGGCATCTGGGACTCAAACCGGAACTGAGCCTTCTGACGCAAACGTTTGATGCGATCACTGAACTGCTGAGAAGTTGTAAGCGTAGAAGTGGTGGTAGTAGCCCTGGTCGTCGCCGTAGTGGTGGTAGTAGTCGTGGTCGTGGTCGTCGTCGTCGTCGTCGTCGTCGTCGTCGTCGTCGTCGTCGTCGTCGTAGTAGTAGTAGTAGTAGTAGTAGAGTAGTAGTAGTAGTAGCCGTAGCAGTAGCAGTAGCAGTAGCAGTAGTAGTAGTAGGAGCAGCTGCTGTTTCTGTCTGGCCTTTGCAAAATATGCTCAGCGACTAGTTTGAGGCCAGGGCGTTTGCTGATCTTGCTTATAGCCTGCAGCACCACTCAATCCCATTGGCTGAATACAAAGCTACCACGTCCTGCAAATGGCAGCGACTTTGGCTAGTTTAGAAAAACTATGACGGCGAAGACCGACAAAACAATAGCATGATCCCCCAAACAGCAAGACATCCAAAATGACCAAGCTGAAACTTGAACAAAGCGTTAGAAGCTGTTATACCTGGCTGTCCTCATTGCTACTGCAGCCAAACCTGCAGGATATTGATTAGCTTGCCGCTCCCCCTAACTGCTTCCTCAAACTGTCCAGATTTCCCTCAAAGTTCTGAAAGCGCGCCCTGGCCATTCAATCCAGAACTCTTGACTTCAACGCTACCCGCAAAACTAGCTACAAATAGGCGTCGCAGTCCTCGTCCTACAACAACCAACAATAAGAAGGAGAACAACAAGCAATAGACAAAACAATAATGATAATAATAACCGAAAGCTAATCATACTAATAAAGACAGCAATTAAATTACACAAGCAAAAACACTAGCACTAGCACGTTCACTAACACTAGCTTTAGCACGCGCACCAACAACAACATACCGCTCCGTTGAAGTTTCTGTTTGGTCATTATTGGATGTCTCGGGGTCAGAATAAATGACGTTCTGTTGATAGTCGCCAACGTATGCTCGGCGATGTAGTTTTGAGGCTAAGGTCCACCAGAAGACAAATAAATTGCGGCGTGTGCGCCCTCTAAGGACTGGAAGATCGGGAAACCATGGACCTTGAGCATGGTGGCTGACTCCATCGAACGACGAGAAGACCGCAAGTTTGGTTTCGCAGGGGGCGAAGGCTTCCATGCGGCTCTGCATCAGATAGAATTCACCAACCTCTTTAGCCCGCAATTGCGCAAAGCTCAGGTTTTCACCGTGAAGAAGGAGCAAGTCGGACAGCGGATTACCATTACAGACAAGGTGAAAACCTTGCCTGGAAGTACACGACTGGAGTATCGCGGGCACGACCCCATCACTCTGGAGGGGGCGATCCACTTGACAAACATCTGCTTGAGTTGCCTGGCATGTGCGATGTAAATGCCTGAAACTTGATGAGAGCATCTGGTGAATTCTTCGCACGTGTCCCTCAGACCACATTTTCAAACGCATGTGAATAGACCCAGGACCGATGACTTGTGACACTTTCTTCGATCAGCAGAAGACTGCATGTTTAAACGACGATGTTTGGAAGCGCCGTGAGAACCCCGAGGAGGTCACAGGGCACACCAGGCCAGTAGATTCGATGGGCAAAGGCGCTCGCAGACAACGCTGTTCTTTCTCAGCCAGGAACATGTGCTGCGAGCGGATGAAGTGCATCGAGGAGGCACCATGCTCGCCGGCGACGATGTATGAGAAGAGGCATCTGGAATTTTTGTGTGGGTGTGGCATGTGTGGCCAATGACTGCAGGAAGAGACCAGGGTCCATCTTAAACTCATGAGGTCAGACTATGACACGGCATTTGGAAGCAAGCAGCTGGGCATCTTTCAGGAAAGGCCCGAAATGGCTTGCATCATAGCGCTTGTTGTAGCATCAATCCAAAGTTCTGCGGAAGAGCTGAAGTGTGGCGTCGCAAAGCAGATGCTCATGCGAGCGTCTCTGTTTTGCAAATCTCCTGAAGACTCATGGTGACCAGGGGGAACAGACATCCTGGGGCTTGAGCTTCATTAGCTCATCTGAGGCCTGAGCAGTGCTGCACACCGAAGCCTTGCTCCAAAGATCTTTGCACATCCAGCCTTTGGGAGCCAAAGCCGGGAAACGTCTTTGGAAGCACCAAAGAAGAGTGCTGTCTCCCCCGGGACTGCGACGACTACAAGTGCACAGCCAAGTATGTGAAGAAGCCCAAGAGGCCAAGAGGCTGATATGACATACTATCATATTCTCTACCGTGTAGCATTATAGTATAGTATAGGTTTACATAATAGTGTAATACCGGTTCACCTCCAAGTCTCCCAAGTTTCGAGTCAGGTCTGAAGGTCGTTGCCATTCCCTGTGAGGCACGGCCAAGATGGCTCTCCGCTTCTATTGCAGGGCAACTCTGACTCCGAGTGCTGCGAACCCATCTCTTGAAGCCTGGCATTGCCAGAAATGTTAATTACATATATTAGATAACCGTCACAACCGCTACGACCTTCAGTAAAAAGCTTGTGAGCTTAATTACCTGTGCATAGCATGATCTCTCCAAGGCAAGCATATCGACTGCGAAGCTACAGATGAGTGGAAAACAAATCAAAGTGCCAGTCTTGGAGCGAGCCTCGAGGACAGGGATGTTTGCAGTGTCTCAAAGCATCTTTTCGGCGGTTTTTTCTGGCTGGCCACGTGACCAGCAATTCAGGACTGTTGCATCCCCCAGTTCTGTAAGCAGCACAGCTGCTCTCCCGCCACCAAATGGGAGCCTAACCCCAAAGCAATCCTCGGCAGCAGCCCCTCGTGCCGCAAGAAGCCGGCTTCATGCCAACATGAGCAACGTGCTTGCTCGCTTGCGCAAGGTAATCCCAGCTGCTGCACACCGAAAATGTGCAAGGACTTTCGGTTTCCAGTTCGGGGTGCAAGCAAATCCTACGACCAATGTGAGCTTGCGACCTGAAATCATCCCTAATCATCCCATGCTCACCTGACCTCGCGATATCCAGTCACAGTAGTACGCCATCATGCAGTCGGTGTAACAGTTGTAGATTGTAGGTTCTAACATGTTCTAACATGTTCTAACAGTTGCTGCTAGGGACAAAGTCTGATTGAGCCGTACGTGGTTTTTGTGGCATCATTCTCTATTTCAATGCTTGAGACCTGAGAGGTTGAGCATGTAAAGAAAAGGCATGTTCAGCCTCCCTGAACCATGGCCCGATGCATGCCTGGATACTCGCCCCCCAAACATACATTAAAAACACAACCGTCGCAATGTCCCTTTACTCAGGAGGGGAGGTTGCCTACACAATCATGCCCACAATGCACCACGCAATATGTCCGCTCCGAACCACTTTTCTGGAACCCCCTTCGTGGAACATTTCTTTACTCTCAACAACCCTTCTTGTAATTCGAGGGGACTCCCATGTAGACCGCAGCCTTCAGGACTTCGAGTGCGAAGCCGGATTCCAGCTTCGGACACGCGGTTGAAGGACTCAACCTCGAATTTCACTCCTCCCTCATTTGGGATTAAGAATCGCGCCGCTGCAAAGCTATTCCGCGTTGAGGCAACATGTTACACGGGTCCTCAGCAAACCTTGACACAGATACATGTCGTCCTGAGAATAACAGGTAACAGATAAAGAGAGCCAGCGGTACAATCAATAAAGGGTTATTCTTCAGACTATGGACCCTCTGTCGTAGTGAGTTACACTATGGTGAGCCATTGCAAAGTATTTGCTTCTCCGAGGGCCGGTGCGGTGATTGGAGGCAGAGGCCTCATGGGCAGCACCAGCAATGAGTGCTGCGAGAAGAAGTCATGCCATGATTGGAAGTGCACCCTTGCCAGCATGGCAGCCACTGCCTTTAGCAGGGCTTAAGGTTTACCCGGCTGCCGCTAGTCATTGGTCTCCAGCCAGTTTCTTGCAAGGAGGGCTGCGCTTTCTTGGGTAGCTTTCGAGCAGCATTTGAAGGTGGAGGCGTCTCTTCAAGCGACATTGCTCCACCTAAGGCAGTGACCCCACGAAGTGGGTGCAGCAGGCGGATGAGAGCAGCCGGGGCGTGCAGCGGAAAGGCTGGAGCGACGAGGCCCTGGCCCTGGCCAAGCTATAAACTCAGGACGTAGAGCTCAAAACATTCGAGATGTCAGGAGTGCTGCACACCTCTCATGTGCAGCGCCATCGACTGCGTACCTGAGTCCTTGTGGGCACCCAGAGCCATGGTCGGCATTGAGGGGCAGAAGCGAGCGGCAGTCAGGTCCGAAAAGCTAGCGTGAAACTAGTACTAGTAGCCTAGTAGTTGTTTGAGCACTGAGAATCGGCCGAAGAACTTGATGGCCTCCAGGGCAGCTCGAGCAAGCAGACACCTGCCTGCAGCTGGTAATTAGGCGATATTTATTTGCTTGTGATGCTTGTGTTTATTAAGTGGCGCTGCTTTGTGGTGACAGCGCGTGCGGCCTCGGATTATAACATGAGCTATAGTCTAAACTCCTTGAATGGGGTTACATAGGGGATTTATCTAGGGGACTACTATACGTAGGGGTTATCAAGCAGGATACTAGGAGTTTAAACTATAGCTCGCATGGTAGCATACCAACAGGAAAGCCGCCGGTCCAGACATGCTGGCCACGCCATCCTCTAACCACCGCAATGACTGGGTTGCTGTTGAGAAATTGAAGCAAAGTTACTCTAGCAAGGAAAGCCTCTTATCTGTTTACTATATACTCATATCATGGTAACTTGATTTAAGCTCCTTAAAAGCAACCCAGATGAAGCCACCTAGGTGCTGCAATCCACGGTGGTGCAAGGACTACACCTGTACAGGAGATGATCCTGAAAGGACCGGCAGCTGTGTGTTTCAAGCAGACGCTGCATCAAAGCAGTTTGCTGCTCGATTCACGCAGGAATGTGACAAGTACCACCTGGTACAAGAAGGTCGATACCAATCACTTCAAATTCCAAGGAAGCACAGATGAGGAGTGCTGCCATCCCAAGTACTGCAGTGAGCAGCTCGGCCGCGAGAAGCCCAGAAAGTACGTTCTCAACAGCTGCTGTAATTCCGAAGCTGAGGTACACAACGAAGTTTCCAACAAAGTACAGGCGGAAGTCTGAAACCCAGGAAAAGCCCAGGCGTGGGTCGACCGGGGTTTGGCCGGGGTGAAATGCTCATGTGCTGAGGCAGCAGAGTAATGTGAAACTGCGTCTTACGTTCTAGAAGAGATTCTGAGCCATGACCTGTGTTGCCACTTGTTACATGTGGCGTCCCGCAAGTGAGCGGATTGGAAGAGGCTTGGGACCAGCGAAGCCGAGTGCTACGATGAGCTGAAGTGCAGCGACTACTGCTGTAAGGAGAAAGCGCTGCAGCTGAAGGCACCTAGCCTGCACACTTGACTGCTGCATGCCCCACAACTTCCTCCCCATCAGTTACAATATCACCTATATCTATATCTGAAACGGGCCCCACTTTTTTCAGGAAGATGCAGCTCAGCTCCTGGGCAGCACGGACAAGGAATGCTGCGAGAAGCCCAGCTAGGCAGCTAGGCTTCAGAGCCCGTCTCAAATGTTCACAGGATTCACTTGAATGTTGTGCCAGCTGAAGTTTGCTGGATCGATGCTGTGGCCCAGCGGTTGGCATGCAGCAAGTATCACCACGCATGGCGCTGAAGTTGCTATCCGACATGCGCCAGAAAGTCGGACGCGCGTTGCTTGCTGATATCGCCAAAGGTCGTTAAATCATACATGCAACTTGGTCCATCAGCTGCAGGGTTTGGCTTGAAGGGATCCGGACCGCAATCAGAAGCTGAGCGATGGAGTGAAGACGGCATCACCTGACAGAGATGCTGCGGCGATCAAGGGGTAAAACGCCAACAGCGCTGTGCTTGGCAGCCCGTCTGCAAAGGTGTGCGGCTTGATGCAAAGATGAATAGACATAAGTCAGAGTGTTGCGTGATGCCTGTCCAAGGTCGTCTTCTTCTACATCGGCCTCTCCCGCCTGTCTAGCTGGGTGGGGCAATTGGCAGAGCCAGACCCCGATGTTACTGATGCTTTCTCGCTGCTGTTTCCAAAGTCTTACCGCGGCATCCCGGTTTCCCACAGCAATGTGCAACATAGTATGCTGAATTGGAGCATGCTTTGGCATGATGCTTGGCAAGCATAGAGATGCCTCCCCGCCGCTGGGCCAGCGCAATCAATCAATCTTTGCTGACTTCTAGCTCAGGATTGCTCCATAATGATGATTTTTGCAACCGTCGGATATGCAGCACCTCAGCCGCAAGGGCCACATTTGCACTTAGCAATAACGCAACCACCATGGTGTTGGCATTTGACAATTGTGCATTTTTTGATCCTGTGGTTCAACATGACGGCCCCCATGCAGATTTCACTTGGCAGTTTGTTTCCTGTTTACAGACGGCATTTTCTACCTTCCTCTTCCAGCTGGGGAGTTTTTGGCTGTTTTCGAACTGTGAAGACCAAAGAAGCTGGAAATACTGATGCTTATAGTGCATTTGGCTCATGGTACGCTCTTGGAAAGTCAGGATTTTTCCGTGACTTGCATATCATTTTTCTGCAGGCGTCTTCATTGGTATTTGCTGGATATAGTTTTTTACAGGGTTTTGGGGTTCGCCGCAGTAGTCCAAGGGTGTGAGGATTTTTGATTTTGGAGTTTGAGTCGTCACATTGTGGGCCGCATTAGTCCTCATAAGTCCAAGGTTCACCCCTCCAGGTGCACTGAGTGTGAGGAGTTCTGATTCGAAATTTGCGTCGCCTCATTAGTTGGTCCGAGGTACGCCACAGTAGTCTTAGGCTTGAAGATGTCATTGTTCGCTTGTGAGTTTGTGGGGCCCAATACTTGCCAGCAGACGGTATCATCATCAGCGCAGAAAAACAGGGATGCTAGGGTCAGGGCGCGGGAAGCTCTACACTGTTTGTTTGGGGAGCATTCAGGATTGTGAGATGAAGATTCTACAAGAATCTTGTTGATTAGTCTCGGACAGGGTGCTACGAAATCCGTTGCTGCTTCCCAGCGCAACGTTCTAGCATAGCTTTCTGAAACGCAATGTCTTCAGCATTGCACAGTTGTAATTACAGTGCTGCTTTTGTTGCACTAATTACTCTCTACATGTGCGCATAGTGTGAATATGTCTGACATACATATCTTGCCAATGATGCTCAAAGCCCGAACCACCACACATGGCGGCGACTTTGTAAATTTCATCCTGAAACGAGGTTAGGAGCTCACATCAACTTTCGACCTTCCTTAGCCTAGCCCTGTCCAGAGGCGCTGCGGTTTACAGGAATCGCTTCCCCCGGTGCCCTCCTGCCAGCTCCCCCCCGTAGTATTGCATAATCCGGTCCTTTAGAAGATTTTTTATATTAGGGTGCTGTGAAAATTCTTGAAAGAATTAGATGTGCTGCCTCTAATCTTGAAGTGTTTGGAATCTACTTGGAGCCATCACCTAAAGAACATCATCAACTGAAATCTCATTGGAACCTACTTGAGATCACTGAAACCTAATTGGAGTCTATTCAAAAACAAAAAGAAGTCCAACGAGAATTCAATTAATACCCAAGTACAAATCATTCCAAATCTATTCCGAATCTATCTGAAACCCAAGTAATGACACATTAAGATTGAAATTTGATCAGGATCTACTGTATGTAAAACTTCAGTCGACCTGAAATCGTTTCCCTCCTTGTGTAGTTATAAAAATGCTAGTCTCTACAATCCCCTTGAGTGGCGTTATGCAGTATACGGGCTACCGGCTACCCTGAAGTTGGGGTACCGACCACGTTCTAATTAACTACTAAGCCCCACGGATCTCCAAGCAGACTGTAGGATCTTAGATCAAGATTCAGGGTTGGAGGGTTATTTTTGCGATGCATGCTTTGGCTTTCAAACGTGAGGTTTAAGGCACAGCATGTGACTGCCAAAGGCTTGAGGGTCTTGTGTCCGCTTTTTGTTGGTTGTGCGGCAGAGAGAGGCACGCGCATGCGGCAGCTATTGATTGCAGCGACGTCCAGGGAGAGTGGAGACGGGATTGTGTACCCAGCGCCCTTATGTGGTTCTAATGAGGTTATCAATACCCGATATACCCCCACAAAATCCCCCTAAAATGCCTTGACCCATATGTCCACGAACCTCCATAATGAGGCCATATGTGTGTCAAGCTCCTTGTCTCCCCTGGGCAAACAGCCAAAAGCCTCTAGCTACTGAGCCTTTAAGCCAGATTCCTTCCAGGTTTATCTGTCTTGATCAATTGGATTGTGCAAATTGGGCGTGGGGTGTGGTGGGGAGAGGCGAGAAAGACGCAATCACGTGAAGGATTATACTGTTTATCAATATGAGGTCAACACAAATGATCTGCCAGCCAACGGGGTCAACATTTCCTTTTCCTTCAGGTTTCCTACTCCCAGCAGCGATGGCTTTGCGTCCCGCACGAGGTCGAGGAGCGAAAGCTAAGCCTTGCAAGAATGCATCATGTCCGTGCATAGGGGAGGTTCAAAACTTTGTGCGAAAAGGAGCATGTACCGAACCCACCTACTCCACAAAGCGGGGCCTTGCTGGCGGCTGGGCTGCTGGGCTTTGATCAACAGTCCTGCACACATCCGCGCGAGCCTAGCGCAGCACTTTTGAAGCAGCGGCGCGACGCCAGGACTTCAGGAATCTTGATCTGGGCACCAAGGCTCTATGGGGCGAATATTGCCTACAACGTCATCAACAAGCGCCTGCTGATTGCGCACCCGCACCCTCTGTTAGTGCGATCCTCGAGATGGAGTGGAATCTGATGTTGAAAGCTAAGCTCGTCCGGCTACAGGTCACAGGCGTAAACCTGGCTTCCTCGTCGATGTGCGCAATCCTTTGCTGGGTCTTCGGGCTGATAAGCTGGCCCGGGCGGATGAGTTTCGATTTCTACTTGCAACTCGCCTTAGTGCACGAGACTGCGCATGTTTCACGCACATGTGAAAGCTGCTCGCAGGGCATGGGTATGTTTGCATCACCAAGGCGACTGTTTGGGCTCGCAGTTTTCCATTGGGGAGGAATGCTCTTCTCCAACATCTCGGTGTCTGAAGTGCATATCTCCTTCACTCACACAGTCAAGGTGCGAGGAGCAAGGGTTGATCGAGACAGACTCTTGTTATACCAGAGCTCTACTTGAGCCATCAAATTTATTGTAGCAAGAAGCACGGCTTCGGATTCTGCAGAATTCAGCGGACACAAGCCTGCAGGCAGCCGAGCCGTTTTTCACGGCTCTCTTCACTGCCCTGCTAATTGGGACTTGGCCTTCGTTGCGTGCCTGGCCTAAAGAAATTCGCAAGTGCTCCTCTTTTCGCATGCCAAAGGGCTTGTTGAACATGCGAATCAGTCTGCAGCTCAAATCCGTTGCGGTCGTACCGTCAATTACAGTGGCGAATGTCTTTTAGCAGCTTCTGCCTTGGGTCAGAAGAGCATGCAAGGTGCGTGGGCAAGCCTCTTGCTAGTGATAGCTGGTATCGTTGTGGC
Organism: Symbiodinium pilosum; assembly: GCA_905231905.1. Taxonomy (NCBI): domain Eukaryota; class Dinophyceae; order Suessiales; family Symbiodiniaceae; genus Symbiodinium; species Symbiodinium pilosum. Next base: position 45,263 of record CAJNIZ010025291.1, read on the forward strand.
TTCCACAGCGGAGATCTCGCGCCACACTCAGCCATACAGCGAACACACGCTAATGTTACGTACAATTAGCTCCTCCCTGCATTCCTGTTCAGATCCTAGGAAGCGTAAGCACGAATCGTTGCTTGCTAAGGTTTACATGGACAGGCTTTTGGGCCGCAATGGTCTCGAACCTTTGCGTCTCCCTGAGGCTTCGTCTGGGGGCTAGGAAGGGCAGTGCAAGTTCCCTGCGTCACTGCGCTACTCAACTCGATTGAGCCTGTCCTGACAGGACAGTGCTGACCAAGAAAACCATGGACACCCACGTCATGGATCCTCTGAATTTTATGGCCCACCTTCAGCTAGCTGCATTTGTAGCCGTTGGGCAGCAAGAGGCTTGTTGTCAAGGAGGATGACTGACAGGAGCCTGCAAACCCTTGCACAAATGAGGACACCATATGACACCACCAGCGTTGCGCAAGAGTTTTTGCTATTGCTGCAAATCTGTCCCCGAATCTATGTACGGGTTGGTCCAGCTTCTTATTTTTGAGGTCTCTTTGCCTGCGGCATTGCTCTTCAATGTGCAGCCCGTCAGCAAGCTCTTACTCCCTGAAAGTACAGAGTTATAGCCGCTTTCTCGGTTACTCAGGCGCACAACCAAAGCTTGAGCCAAAAACCATTCTGAAAGCCGGGTGGTGAAGGGAAAAGAGCAAAGGCATGCAGTGCTGGAACTGGCAGAAGATTCTGTGGCGTGGCCGCTTGCAGCTACAATCGGGCCCTTAGCACCGCTGCATGCAAAGAGAGTGCTTGAATTTTCACTTGCTTAGAGTCTTCGTGTTTCAGTGAGCTCCATGCCCGGAGGTATGGATCTTTAATGTAGCCTCCATCATCATCCTTGTCCACACGTCCACCGTGGTGCACTCGATGGTCCGGTCCATGCGAAGACCGCTTCTGGTACTAGCATCGATCATCACGCGCCCCAGAACAAATATAGGAGATTCCACTTCGCTGCGTACCGCCAACCTGTCTCCCAGGTTTGGAACAAGGATCACTCCGCTGAATGCCTTTGGCATATTGATTACGCTGGTGGGGGCGCTATGGTATCGATTCGAGATCGATCTTGGCAATCGGAAGTTCAACTGGGGTCGGAGGCCGGATCTGTTTCTGTGTGATTGGCCAGGTGGAAGCACCCCATTTCTGCCACTCAGTCGCTCCCCCCCCCCCAGAATGAGCCATTGCACCCTCTAACATCGCAAAGTCCCCTGAGCAGCCCAACTCTCTTGAAGCACATATTCAAGATTCACTGTATGAGCACTTGCCAGGATGGCTTCCTGGGGCGCACCTTGTCTTGTTTCATGTGGGGCATTGTATTCCATGCAAAATCAGCGTAGACAGATTTTGCTTGCACGCCTCTCATTTAGCTGAGGTCTAGACACGCCATTTCTGAAAGATGGTGCCGTGTGCTGGCAAGTCATGTCTTCAAGCGTTGAAAGATCAAACTAACTTTAGGTCGCTGTCTGCTAGGGCAAATCAAGATGGCAGTAAAAACAGCTGGCTTTGGAGAGAGCAATGCAGGGAGCAGGTCTACAGGCTATCGTCTAATTGCGGTCGTTGACATGGAGCTAATCTGTGGAAACAAGCATGATACTTGTCCTCTAGTAGGTAGAAGCCTCGCCAAAAAAAGGCCAGATGAATCAGTATCTTGGGTGTGGAGCAAGCTAGCTAGTGTTTTTTTGTCGTGCAGCGTTCTTTGCTTTGCTTCCCACATTTCCACTACGCCGACCGTAGCGTAGCTTGCAACAATCATGGTGTTTGATGCGCTTACACACACACACACACACACACACGGCCTTTGAGCCGGCTAGCGCGGCCAGTCACAGCCAGCACACCCAGCACGTAATCCTCTGGTCACTCAAGCTTTTGACACTGGCTTTCTGGACTTTGGGCTGGGGCTCAGAGAAATTCTTCTGAGCTCCTGCGCTGAGGCTTGATCCCCAAAATGGGGTTGCCTGGCCAAATGCCATTGCTTCAGGAACCACAGCTCCTATCTGTGAACCCGCTGTGAACCCGCCATGACCCTAACCCGGCCATATCCACAGACACTGGACTCGATGCATATACCGTACCCAAACCCATTGTTTTAAATTTTGCACCGCTAGCCCGCCTGAATGACGGAACAAAAGAGCGTAGCACCAGTGCAGAAGCCTTAGCTCGCTGAATTCGTCAGCCCAATCAACTTGAGCATGATCTTGTGACTCTTTTGTCGATGGTTCTTAGGCTTGCAGGATTGCTCGCCTCTCAAGTAACAGGCAAGGGTTACTCGGCCCCCTGAGTTGTTCTTGCAGCATCTGCTGCATCAGGCTAGGACCGAGGTTTCGCGAAGGAAACGGAGGCCTTAGCCTAGCTGAACCCCTCATCTCATGATACTTGTTGTTTCCATGGCTTGGGCAAGGGAATGGATTAAATGGATTACATGAACTGAAGCTTCTTTCTTTGTTGCGGGGTCTTCAGGGAGGGGCTAGAGTGGCATATCGATGCACTCGTCCTCTTTCCGTTCAGTTTGTTTGTCAGTAGCATCGCCAGGAGCCATTCATATACATAGTCATAGTCTATCGTTGCCTTCCTGCCTCTCATCATTGTCACCATACCATCATAACTCATGGCATTGCGTCGTGCTTTATCATCTTCAGTGCCACAGGCTCACCATCGTCATCATCAACGTTACCACCCAACAATCAAGAATCCTAGCGCATCATCCTCCAAGGTGCCATCGTTGTCATCCTCCCAGCATCAGCATGGTATGGCAATGCATGTATTGAGTATCTCGCAACGGTGCGGTAATTTGCGGCGGCACAGTCGAACCAGATTCTTCACCAATCAAGAGATACTAGTTATCACACGGTGACCTTTTCTTCATTCCTCCGCAAACAATGCAGAAATTACTTTATGCCTAAGTTGTTCTTGCATGTCCAGAAGTCTAGTTTACCGCCTGCTTCTGGGAGAGCAGAAAAATGCGCTGCTCCCAACGCTTGGCTCAACACAAGTCCGCCTCAAGCGTCATCCTACCCACAACATGTTTCATGAAGAGCTCCCCAACCAAAAGCCCTGCCACCAAACAAACAGTCAAGGTCTTGGGATAATTCATGTATGGATGGTTGGTCCACCCTGACTGCTGCTAGCTTTGATGCCTCAACGTCATATTTTGTGGCCGGCTCAACTGTTTGGAGCGGATCAGGCCTGCGACAAAAGGTTCAGTCATCCATCAAAGCAAAAAAAGATGGGACAGCACCATCCTTGAACCCTTCACTCCTGCAGCCATGCCGGAACTCCTGCCGCTGGCGGTTCTGGGCTTCTTGGGCCTTCTGGATCAAGCAAAGGCCCTCACACAAGGAGCCGCTCTGCTGCTTTGAGAGGTGAAGCCCGGAACTTCTTCACAAGTGAGGAGCACTAGCTGAGGTAAGCCCTGCAGAGGCAACGAGATACCAGGGCGAGACGTTTGCATGCGAGGAAGGGCCCCGCGACTACAAGGGACCTAGGGCTTTGAGGTTCGGGGTTTTCGATGGCTGGGCATGACTGCTCTTCAAGCGAAACCCGCGGTGGGCATGGTGAGGGCTGTCTTGCTGGGTCTTGAGCCAATCTCCAACACGCACAGCCTCAGGTCCACAAAGCTCCCAGCTGCCGCTGTGAACGATGATTTCTGTGATTGCCAGGACTGTCCACTCCTCAGGCACCTTACTGCAGCTGTGTTGGGCTTGAGGATGGCAGCGACGAGCCTGGAACTGCAGCCTGTGCTGGCCGGCCAGGTGCAGATGAAAGGCTCCTGCACGTGCGCTTTAAACTGAAGCCATTGTGACGACAACATTCGATGAGAGGTGGTTCTACTGTCCAAATGCCGCAGGGACTCCGAGATACGTGTACAGCTCGCGATGCCTGGCAGCATGCCAACCAGCATTCAGCTTCAGCTTCATGATTGGAATGCATGGGCATCTTGTGCTCTTGTGCGCACGTGCCACCGGCGTAAAGTGAGGAGTCGGAGATGGAATTTGCGATTGCTGCGATGGCTCTGATGAATGGCAGCAGCCGGGGACCTGTAACTTGATTGCGCATTTAGTGAGACGGAAATAGTACCGTGAAAATACCTTGTCTGGGCATTAAATATTTACTTGCTTTCTGACAGGGATCAGGAACTCGGATTTCTCAACACAGCGCTGCATTCACTGGAGTCCGGAAAGGCCACGACCTGTGCGAGGAGCAGGGCAGGGCGAGAAAGGCACGAGCGCGCCAGTACCGGTTGTGAGCGGCTGTTAGCAGTTGTTATTGCTACTACCACTGAAATTAGTACTAATGCTGCTATTGACACACCCTCTATCACATGCCGTCAGTAGCAGGAGGTTGTTCTGCTGATTCTGTTAGCGCAGGCTCAAGGTTCTTTTAGCGTTTCCTACAGAACTCTAATTCCAACCGCCACTACATTGCCACTGCGGCAAGTTGTGTTACTCCTATGCTAGAGTAGCAGCAGCAGCAGCAGCAGCAGCAGCAGCAGCAGCCGCCAGTGTGACCCCCACGACAAATGACAGATTCGCTACAGCTACTGCCACCGCGAACCGAGACAGTAGTAGCAGCAGGAGTAGCAGCACAGCAGTGTTAGTTCCCCTTCTATCCACTCTTGGGTGATCAAATTCAGCATGTTTACACATGCATGATTTGTCAGTGAGAACTCTTCCACACTCTGGCCAGCGTATGGTTGGTAGGGAGCTGGGGTACTGCTGGTACTAGCGCCCTGCTGCTACTGCAACTGCATGAAGCTTTGCAAGGGTCAAGTGCATGTCCTGTTCTGATTCTACATCGGAACAACGACACCGCATCAGTTGCCCCGCATGATTGGTTCCGAGCGTCCCTGCAAGGCTCGCATGGAGCAGAGGCGCGCTGAGATGGAGCGCGGCATCCAAAAGCGTCAGGACGCCTTGGCTTCTGCAGAGGCAGAGGTCACTTGGCAAAGCTTTTTCCATGAGGTTTCACATCGGAATCGTTCTACCACAGAAACCTTGCAATGCCTGCCACCCGCTGTTCTAGCTGGCTTGAGGCACTCTGCTCTGAAACCGCCAAACAAGAGGCTGATGCTCCCGCATCCCACTTTGCTCGCCCACAATGTTGCCAGAAGACAACGCCCTGCAATTTCCGGTTTGGTCGAAGGTTGCAGACGCTCCAAATCTTAAGTCTTATAAGGTCAAATTCCAATGTTGCTTGATCATACCGGTCGCTTCCCACGCAAGCTCCTGAAAGTGGAGCATGTTCTGTGGGCTTGAAAGCCGTTGGGGTCACGTGCTCTTTCCTAGCTCGTGAGAAAGAGCAAAGCTGCAAAGCCCAAGATGTTGCGGCCAAGAGTGCTGTTTTCCCGGGAGCAAGATTCCTGGCCTCAGAATCGTATGTCGTTGCCCTGGCTCAGGTGAAGGATTGGGCCGCCAAGGTGGCGGCTCTCGAAGCAGAGGAAGTGGAGCTGGAGAAGCGATTGCAGGCCCTGCAGGAGAACAAACGGCAGAAGCGAGAAGCTGTGGTCAAAGAGGAGCGCTGCCAGCAGGATGCGTGTCGGTGCAGTCCAGGAAAACGTCGCATGCACCAACCCAGAAGCCCGGAAGCCCAGAAACCCAGGCGCATGAGGCCGGCACGGAGGTGGCATCTGACCTGGCCACAGATCCTCGGCCTGAGCTTACACGCGCAACCTTGCAACCTTGCGCAACCTTGGTGATATTCGTAATTTCTCTGCAATGGCCAGGGATCCGTAGCTGATACGACTAATTTCCGTGCTGTGTTCTGGTTGTCGGGTTTTGCATTTTGCAATTGCTTGTTTACGAATTTGAGTGTAGATTAAGTCGGATTTTTCATGTCGCGCCTGTGGCTTCTCCAAGTCACGAATGCAGCCCGTGTTGCGTTCAGCTGCAGAAGGACGACAAGAAGGTGTCGGAGTATGCAAAATGGATGGAGAAAGGCAGGGCTTGCCTTGAGAAAGTTGGAGCTGGTGTCCCGCACGCTGTGCTCAGACGTGAGTAGGCGAGGATGCTGCCTCTGCCGAGGGCACCGGGGCTAAAGCAGAGCAGGCCAGCTGAGCAATCTGCACCTATCAAAAGAAAGCCACTAGGCAAGTCCATGCTTGAGGAATGCAGCGATAAAGTCTGCGTCTCCCGCAACACTGTGCCCCGAAGAGAGCTTCGCCAGATCAAGGTTAAAAGCGACTGGTCTTGCCATTTCTGAGCCTTTGCGTGTTTTGCTTTGACAGCGCCTGCTTGATGGCCAAGCCACCCAAGGTGGTGCTCTTGTCGACTTCGTTGAGTTTGTCTATTCCTCCGGCGAGCCTCTCGTTGTCGGTGAGGGGAAGGGAGATGAGCAGGAGCCTTGCCAGCAAGCGCACTGTCAAGATGGCCCAGCCAATCAGCACAGCCGCTAGTCAAAGACCGCTCTACACCGGAATGCCCACAGTGACCATCACATAGAACAAGCCCAAAGTTGCATCCCCGACAAGACAGAGCTGAAAAGACAATATAGGAGGTTTAGGGTTAAGACGCTTACGTCAAGAGTTCAATCCAAAAAAACCGGTGACGGATGCACAATGGCCTCTTTATGCGAAGGACGGACCGGTGCACTGGCTTCATGATTCCAGGGTCAGGCTGCACATGTCATGTAGAGTTGGCGCTCAATTTAAAGTTGCTCTCATGGACTTGCCTGACCGCAGCTGTTCAAGCACAACCACAGCTGCCTTGTTTTGGTGCGCTGTGTGGACCAGAGAGCAATGGCGCGAAGAGATGTGGCCGATACTGGATCGCGTGTTTTCTGTCCATCGCGTGGCCAGTTCAAAGGTTATCCAACGGTATGCG
>CAJNIZ010025291.1:52118-68175 GCA_905231905.1 Symbiodinium pilosum
CGCATACCGTTGGATAACCTTTGAAGTGGCCACACGCTGGACAGGCACGAGATCCGGTATCGGCCACACACGAGGATTCTGGCTCGAAGAGTCACCCCCCCTACGAGCGGTTCGCCAAGGCGAAGACCGTCGGCCAGAGTCGTTGGTATTTGGCGCACAAATTATGCGCCAACTGCCAACTACTGGCCAACGGTCTTGGCCTTGGCCAAGCACTGGTAGCCGATGTTACGTCCTGATCTTCAAGCTCCTTGCGGGAGCAAGCTGATGCGGAGCAAGAGGTAATGATATGGGCAGCGGATGGTATGAAAGCTGACAGGCATCGGAAAATGCCAGCGGAGCGAGTGAGCCCTGACTCTCTGTTTTCACTACCTCCCAGCGTGTGGCTTTCACAGGACGCTGATCACGTGACCTATGCTGCTTGGAACTAGCCGGCAAGCGCCCTAGATGGTCGCGGGTCTATGAGCCTGACTGGGCTGCTTGTTTACTGCAATGTGCCGCAAACTGCAAGCACAGATAATGACTCATCTTTCTTTCACCTCGTCATCTTGGTTAACCCGCCCTTCTAAGTTTCAAGTTGTGCTCCTGTTTGAAGTCTTGAAGTTTGTCCAGCAAATTGGCTCGAAAAACATTGTGTATCAGGCAGCAGTCCTGAGTTGTGGTGTCCGGCAGCTCAGAGTCCACAGCAAAAAGGTTATCCAGGTGCTCCACTCATTTTTAAATAGTGATCCAGCCCTCAAACAGATACACTCGTCTGAATACACTCCCTACATTTGCTTGTAATTTGCAGTACCTCCTGTATAACAAACCCTCAGATTTTTGTGTGGCTCCTTCACTTAAAGTCTGGCATTCTCTGGCTCTGTGTTCCATGTCCTCATCCTGAAGAGCTCCGTTTTCGATTCCTTCCTCATGAGTTGTGTAGTCCATTCTCAGCTGTCCCCTATTTATGTAAGCGTACAGTCCTTGGGACCCTGGGCTTGCTTGAGATGACCTCAGGAACCCTTTGACCTGGAGCCCGGTGAGGTGCTGGTTGAGCTCCGTGGCGGCCAGGGCGGGCTCTTGGACCGCCTGCAGTTTGTCACCAGCCGTGGCCGGGAGTCCAAAGCCTATGGCGGCAGCGGTGGCGACGCCTTCAGCTTCAAGGCGCAGCTTTCACAAGCTGTTAGGGCTTGAGCAAGCCCGGAAACTGCGCATTCGCAGCAGGCAAGCGATGGCAAAATGATCGTCGGACTGAGCCGGAGCGCCTCCCAGCTACAAGCCGCCGTTATGCACCTCTGAACCCAGCGTGCCTATGACAGCAAAGGTTGGCTTAGCTGGCAAGATCACAGCCATCGAGGAGTGCCTCTTCCGACCTCTGACTCCCGCCGAAAAGGAGTTGGAGGAGGCGTCGGCACTGGTGCAGGCGCCTTGCCATGTCTCTTTGTCCAAGCAGCAAGCGCATTGACATACCTCACATCCATGCTGCATCGGGAGTTGCTGCGAGGAAGCTCGGCGAGGTCTTTCTGCAAAGGCAGGCGAGATCAAGGACCTATGGGCACATCCACTTGTCTGACCAGGGCCGGGCACGTGCTGTGCAGGAGCTGAAGGACAAAATCGAAGTGGCTGCTGGTGCACATGCCGCATACCAGAGCCTGAATGCATGTGGTACAGCCCAGCTGGGCCAGTACAGCTACAAGATCTGTCCATTTGGTGATGCCACGCAGGGCCATGTGTCTCGGCAGATCGACGCGCGTCTAACTCTTGGCACTGTTGCAACGGGTGGCGTGCAGTCAGGTGCGATTGGGCCGTTGGAAGGGCTGGGCGAGTGACAGCCCGCACGTGGGCCTCTTTGAAAACGGAGAGCGCTGCTTTTCTGGCATTGTCCGCTCCTTGCGGGTGCAGTTTGAATGCCCCGCAGCTGCACCTCACTGACCGTTGCTCATTGTTTGTTTTGGCATCTCTGCCCAAGCGATAAAAATTAAAATCTGAGGTGGGGAAGGGCACGTTATTGAGACGGCGGCTTGTCTTGGCTTTAGCTTTTAGACCTCAGGAACCTGGCCCTCCTGGCCCATCACCAAGGTGAAAGAGCCGAGCCAATGCGTCTACGAAGCGACCATGACCCATCCGGCCGCCTGTGATCCCAAGGCCTTCGAGGTCAGCAACCGGGTCCTCCAGCCTCATGAGGGGCATGTTGAGCTGTGACATTCCTCTGGTTTCCTCGGCCAAAGATCACGGATGTGCTCCGCTGCCGAGGGTTTCACTGGCCACTGGCCCATCTAAACCGATCAATTGCCAACATGTAAGAACAAAAGCTGGCTTCTGGGGTCCAGTTGCTTTGTGAATCTCTGTGCGTGTAACATCGTGTAACACTCAGCTGGCATTTACCCTGCAACATTAGCATCACTGCCTTTTTTTTGCACGGAACGACTTCAGTGACTACGAGGCCCTGGCAGGTGCAAACCCTCGCAGCACCTTTGCCGCTTGCCCCAGGTGAGTGCATGTACAAAGTATCACGAATCCAAAATCTATATGCATACTCCATTATACCCTACATCCTTGCCATCATGTTCTGGCATTTCATGCTACGGATATTTCAAGGGTGGAAGCCCCAGTCAGTTCGAGCAAGCGGCCATCAATCCGAGGACGCTCAAGCTGATCCTAGTAAGCCCACAAGCAAACTGCACTGGGTATTGCCGTTACGGTCTTTGGGACAGGCTTGAATCGCTGGAGTTTTCTTGAAGTTCGAATTTGCCTTGAGCAAAGACCTTTGGCGAGGTTTGCCAACACGACACAGCAAAGCTGCGAGGATACCATGACAGCCAATCAACCACACGCTAGAGATAGCACTGGCTGAGGAAACCTCACCAGCTTCACTTGCTGCATGGCGGTGGCCATCAAAAGGGAACCTCAGACGCCCCGGCGATGGCTGCCAACATGACTGCGGCCTCCATCAAGCAGCGGCTGCTTGAGCTGAGTCGCGAGGAAAGGCAAGGCAGCTTGGGCGACGCCGCTTCCCTGGCTTCGCAAGGGCAGAGCACGTCCAGTTTCCTCGATGGCTTTGCTCTATCGCGGCCGCAGAGCGATGCCCCGTGCGGCATGCAGGCACTCACTGCTCCGATTGTGTTCCCAGCACCCAAGCTTGCCGCATCTCCTGCACCTACTGTTTCAACAGCCTCTCCGCAAGCCCGGCTGAGCCAGTCGCAGTCCAGGAGGTCACCTGCAACTTCTCAGGAGGCGCAAAGCCAGCCTTTCCACTGGGTCTGCAACACTGATTTCAGGACCGCTTTCGGGGGCAGCAGGTATGCTCCCATTCCAGCTGCACGTTATGCAAAACCATCCATGCAGGAGACGAGGTGATGTGATGAACGCTGCCTGTGCTCTACCTCCCCAAGGCGTCGAGGCCCTGGGGAACTGCTTCATGTGAGCTGTTGCAGCAGATCAGTCGGCAGGACACGGACAATTCCGAGAGCGGGTCCGACTCTTTGCCTCAGTTGAGGCAAATTCGTGAGATTTGCTGGCAGCAGATGAAGCTCTTGAAAGCGCACAGCGATCTCCTGCAGCATGGGAAAGTCTCGGGTTTGCAGCTGGAAGCCTTGAAGCAGCAGCAGCAGTTGCTTCTTCAAGGTGTAGAAGGCCAGCTGAAGCAGCTCTTGGAGCCGCAGCAGGGCTCTCGGCGTGCAGCTGCAGAGCGTGAAGAGGAGGCGTTGGTGTTGGCTGGGGCAGACGCTGCAGACAGCTGCCGCATGGCAACCTGGCAAAACGACTCGTGGACGCAGCCGCTTGCCTGAGAGCAGTGCTAGCTTTCTTGTTCATCTAAGGCCGAGAAGTCCCAGATGCAGCAGCTTGACCAGCAGCTCTTTAAGGTACCTGCCCTCCCGGTTGAGGTGAGCTTTGCCAGGTCCCGGTCTCAAGCAGAGGATTTCCGGGTCCTGGTGCTTGGAATGGATCTTCTGGGCCGTGAAGTCTTGAGCGATCTGGCTGAGCGTGGTTGGGAAGTCCAGGGTTTGTGCCAGAAAGCACCGACACAGCCTAAAGAGCGATGGCGTGTTTGGACCTGCGATGTCACCAGCGCAAGTGACCTACAGATGCACCTCCAACGATTTCGGCCTCAGGCTGTGGTGAACTGCCACACAGCTGCAGCTCTGTCAGGGCTGGTGGAGCCATCCTCAGACAACGACGCCCAGTCAAGGAAAGTCCTGGCTGCAGCTGCTGCCCTGGCCTCAGCTTGCGAGGCCTGGGGAATTTTCCTGGTACAGCTCAGCTCCAACGCCGTCTTTGGCTATGGTGACCCAGCCATGCCTTGTGCAGTGGACATGGAGCCACACCCACAGACGCCCTTGGGATGGCGTAGCCTTGCCGCAGAGCAGGAGGTTCTCAGCCGTTGCAGCTGCGCAGCGGCGCTGCGCGTCCCGCCACTGTACGGCCCTGTGGAGTCTTTGGATGAGTGTGCAGTCACTCGCGCCTCTCCTTAATTGAGGTTTGAAAGTCCATGTTGATTTTGATGGGTGCGGCATGGTGCTTTTTCAGAAGGATGCTCCAGAGAGGCGAGTGTGTATGCCCATGACTTAGTCTTCCATCCTCATGACGTGTAGGCCGATGTGATGCATTGTGCATAATGAATGGGTTCTTCAAACACGGAGCATCGCCATCAGGCGTGGCGTAGGGACTCCGAAAGGAAGCTGCCTTCAGAACATAGACGGAGTCATCTGACAGGTGAGCGTTATCTAAAGGTTCCCGTAGGAAGAATTGACCACCAGGCAACTTACACACATGTCGAGTCGTCGAGGCACAGCTCTGCCAGGCTATGGCTCTGAACTCTCCGAGCCAAGTTTCGCATGTCGTTTGGGAGAAAGGCATGACTTCTTTCATCTGTTTTGTTTCAATCCGGTCCTTTTCTCATAGTAGCCTGGGAGATTATCCATGCTAGACATTTTTCGGGCTCTAAGCCTATACAAAGCATGGCACTAATCCGGACCTTGCAACATAAGTTTGCGCAAAACTTTCGCAAAAGTTCCGTGTAAGTATCATGTACGTAGAGGTTAGAATCTGTGGGCACGAGCTCACAGTAGATGGGTGTGTACAAAAGGTAGCCCGCTCTGGGCCTGAAATCATATCCTGGGGAGCCTTCCCAGCCTCTGATCTTGCCCTTGGCATGTGCAGGTCTAGGCTGGGAGACTGATGCTTCGGATTCAGGTATGTAGGAAAGGATTTTGCGAAGTCACCGGCTTTCCAATTCTAAGTGCAGAGCTTCGGAACTGTTACCGTAAAGGAGCCAGATATCAGAAACATGAGCGGCGATGGGTCCGCGAAAGTTTCGCAAAAGCTCTTTCTCTCGAAGATGGTCATTTCAGGATGAAGGAATTGGGATAAACGCCCATGTCACCAAGGCTTGTTGGAAGACCTGCGCGGAGGTGTCCGAGAATTTGACAACTGCCAACACTGCTATCCTACATGGGCAGGGGAGGTCGCTAATATAGTGACCAGCCTTCTCCAGCGAATGCAGCTGGGATATGGGCCGCGTGGCATTTACCACTGGCAAGGTGGCGACCAGCTCACGGAGCTTCAGGTGGCGCAGCTTGTCGCTGATATTTCAGGGATGAAGCTGTCGTTGAGACCACTCCCGCTGCGCTCGGGCACGGCAAGCAATTGTCTTGACTGCTCGCGGACCATTCGCACACTTTCAGCCCCAAGGGCAATGCCCATCATGAGCGGCTTGCAACTGTGCCTGCAGCCCTTTCAAAAGCCGCTGGGCCAGCAGAAAAATGGCTCGGAGCCTACCCTGCGAATCGCTGGCAATATCAGCACTCAAGGTGCTGGACAAGGAGGGGAGCAACATGTTTAACCGGCGCCAAAGTGCTCCGCATGCCAACGAAAAACAGCTGTCCGTTTTCATTGCACCTTGTTGTGCCAGTGATCTTGGGCTCATCATCTTGAACCCATTCCTGCCAGCATTTTGTATCGCATTAAGGGCCTCTAACGTCTGTGAGTAAAAGCGCAAGATGGTGTTTTCCAAGCTGACACCGGCGTGAAGCTCAGCCCCGTTGGTTAGTGTCGTTGTGTGCTTTGCAATCCCGCCTCGAAGCCTCGTCTTGTCACCTTCAGCCGTGCAGGTCGTCTGCCTTGGGCTCGTCGCCCGCGCTTCCGCTTATGCCCGTGCTGCTTTCGCAACCAGTGGACAGGAGCGGAACCTCTCACTGCAAAGGAGGTCAGAATTTTTATCTTCATATCTGTTGGTAACCAGGAGCTCGCAGAGATGCCCCTCCAGGACGGTCTCAAGATTCCTTAAAACGGAACCCTAGCACTTCTGGCCGCTCTGGCCGGCAGGACTACGTCGAGGGCGTGAAGGGCAGGGCTGGACTCGGTGACTTGCAGCGCCTCGGTCGAAATTTCTCAATCTTCCGTTCTGAGCCAGCATGATTGTGGGAGGCAAGGTGGGCACTGGCGATCTTAGGCTGATGGCCAGCTGCTGCGGGGAGTACTCAGGCCCAGACATTCCAAGTAAGCATCTGTTCTCATACTGACTTTTTCCCAAACGGAATTTCCGAGCAAAACTTCCTGTCAGGCAACGTGGCAGAAGTGCAGAACGACATCAACACCAACAAGATCTTCGGAAGCACAGGCGACGTTGCAAAGCAGATCTCCGCGACATATGGCTGCAGTCCTGTTGCTGTGGGGAGCATGGGCAAAAGTGGTGATGCCGGCTGCTCTTATGTCAGCGTGTTCCAGAATATGGACCATGCTGACCATCAGTATGCTGCTAACTGCGTGCCGGCCACGGTTTGCAAGGAAGACGTGGTGGGTATGACCAAGGGACTGATTGCCACCTACGGCGTGGTCTTGCAGATCCTGCAACAAAATCTTGGCTCCCTGGCCTACATCGGTGAGGGAACCAGCACGAGCTGCTATGAGGGCATGAACAAGATCAACCAGGGCCAGCTCCATGACGTGTTGGTCACGGAGCCCGTCAAGCTGGGTCCCATTACCATCGGACACGCCACCAAAATTGACATCGAGGGCGTCAAGAAGCTCGGCGTTAAAGACACTCTTTCCAACTGCAAGGACATGGATGAGCTTAGGCTTAGGCATGTTGCAACATCTGCTCTCTCTACAACTCGACGCCTTTAGAGATTCTTAGCCTTTCCCGAGCCTCATTTTTTCGGGGCACCTCTGCCGCGAGGACGACTCCGAGGTTGCCTACCTTTTCATCCACAACAATTTGTACTGGTCCAAGGACGAGTCGAACGTGAACCTCCAGGCCTGTGAGAGGGGCCTTTTCAGCACTAAGCACTCGGAACCTTCATTGCCAGGACTTCGAGAAGTTCAAGGCAAAGAAGGCGGAGGAGAAGGAGGAGCTTAAAGAGAAGAAAGAAGCGAGCCTTGGCTGCGGGCGGGTGGAACTTGTGATCGGCCAAATCATCCCACATCTGAGGGAGATGATCGCGGCCGCCGTCGCGGCCAAGGACACTGAGACAGCGGAAGCCGCGCTCGACAAGGCCAGAAGCAGAGCACATGTTTGGGTTTGCAGGTTGCATTCCCAAGCTGCCGCGAACAGGTCGGTGCTGCGCCCCAACCCGCCAAAGTCGTCAAGGAGGCCAGTCGAAGCCGACCAGACCATTGCTCACGCTGTTCCTTGAGTCTACCTTAATTTAGCTTTATGTTGCAACTTATGCTGACGGGCCCGCACTGCAGCGGATAGCTTCGCAGATTTCCTTATCAGCACCACGACCCGTGGCCCCTCTCATGAAGCCACAGAACGACGGCACCTGCAGTTCAACTTGCAGGGTTTAGTCGGTGTGGGCTGAACTCCGCTGCAAAATGAGGCCACGTTATGCTAGAAGGCTATGGACCTCCAATCTGAGGATTGCGCTTTGGGTGCGAGTTTTTAGGGGGCTCATATGAGCGACGCATTCATTTCGTGTAGGAGCCAAGGTCAGGCGGAGATGAAAACATACCGACATGAACAAAACCCTAGTAAAACGATAGACTCCCGCAAAAAACGATACCCCCAAAATGGGCGACTTATAATAAGCATCCCACCCGAAAGCAAACATGTGCGGCATCCAGGCGAGGGATCTTGCAAAACACTGTAAAGCTGTAGGTATGAACATCGCAGTGTGCCAAAACCCTTTTAAAAAGGAGAGGACTCCCCCCGAAAAAGCGACAACCTTGATTTGTTACTTAGCTGTTTTTGAGGTAGTTTAGGCAGCTGTTCATCTGAGAGATGGCATAGATATCTAAACCTATCAGTGGCTAGTCACTAAGCTGGATGAAGTGCGTATTGGTGACAGCCATTAGTATCAGTGCCAATGGTATTCGAAGCCATCAGGGCATTTTGCAAAGGCAGGCTCCGAGCAAGCCGCTTCTGAAAAGGTTGCTGGCGTGGCTTGGAGGTTGCCAGCGGTTGGGTCAGAGGCTGCTCTTTGTGTACTAGCACCTGAAGACATGGCAACATAACACTGCCCCGGAGACAAAGCCCTGAACTCCAAACCTTACAATCATGGCGAAGATGCTGTAAAGAAGGAAGTGCCGAAGAATGCCAAGCAACCCGTCCGCAAGATGGTTGCGCAGCAGGTGGGGAAGGCTAAGGTGATTCTCAAAAAGGTTTGCAAGGGCAAGACGGCTGACTGGTGGGCATTCAGCTATTGTGCAGAAAACATGTTGGAGCTCCAAAATCAGAAGGCCCCGATTGGGGGCATGTGGGCTTACAAGAAAGAATTATATTGAGGTGAATTCATGAGGGTGCGCTGAGCTCATTGTACAACGGGGTATGAATCAACATATGCTTTCGTGCGCCCCGTAGTTTGGTTTCGGCTCCACATCACGTGGAAGGGTGCTGAAGAGTGCGATCCACGTGGTGAGGCGTACACCCAGCGTGCCGAAACGCCGGAGCCAAAATCATAGAATCGGTGCCAGTACGCCATCCAAAATTGGTGTGATCCTCTCTCTTTGTGCGGGCGTGTGGCAGAGTTTGGGAAAGGGTGGCCATCCCATTCCGTGCGGTTCGTCAGGAACCGAACCTTCCGTGAAACGGGAAGCCGTGTTAATTAACTTACCGCGATCTGGAAGCCGAGTTCAAGCTTCATGGGAACCTGTATGGTTAGTGTATACCCCAATGGTTTGAGGTGTTTCTTTTTGGTGGTTTTTAGGAGAGTCTCGCTTTGAGGCCCTTGCCCATCATTATTCTTTCGTGCTGTACTTTGCGGCTGTCCTATCACTATATATTTCACCCGAGGTCACAGGGTTTTGAACAGGAGCCCTTGCACGGTTCGCAGCGGTTCGATTCCTCAACGATTCCGTTTCCAGGTAATCCTGACTATGGGAGCTTGCGTGACTGAAAGAACTACGGGGCGGTGGTGATGATCAGAACACTGTTCTGTTGGCATCATCCTGATTCGTGCTATGAGGACTTTTGGGGGTACTCTGCTTTGCGGCTGCTGCTTCCATTGTTTCCACCGTCATCGCCCTGCCTACATGCCAACGAAAGTACCTACAACCAGGGTTGCGTTGTATTGTTACTGCTTTACTCTGCTGCTGCCACATTTACGCGAAGTCTTGCTCATACTGCTGCTGCTGATGTTGCTGCTCGCCCTGCTCGGACTTTTTTCTGTGTCTCTCCACCAACGCCACAACCGCAAGATCAGACTGTCCTCTTTCAAGGGGAAGCCCAGAGAGAGCAGCTGGAAGTGCAAAAACATGTTTGCATCGTAGCCAGCTAAGTGCTCCAAGGAAGACGTCCGCGAAGCCAAAGGAGGCCAAGGCGCAACGGATGGGGAGTTGGAGCATGTTGGAGCATTCTGAGTGTGTTTGCTTTTCGACATCAGATCTGATCACCGTGATCTTCCGCCAGAATTTTGTCATCATTCTACAGTGATATTGCCATGCTTGCTAACTTGCTGAGGCATCTACATGCATCATTGAGTCTACCCGTTCAGGATGGCGTTCTCATGAAACGGACACTGAAACTTTGGGAGGTGGAAGCAGAACTTGAGGCCCCCTACTATTTTCAGCAAACGTCACATATGAAAGGGGTCACCGTCCCGGTTTCGTAGATCCTGGTATGAAGAAATTCGGCCGCTTGCGCGAAGGATCGAAGATTGGCTGACGTCGTCGTCTGAAAGGGCGAATGCGATCTGGTGCGACGCAGCAGGTGAAGGGTAAGATTTGTGTGTGTGTTTTTTAAAAATAGTTTTCATGGCCAGGGTGTTCCAAACCCTTGCCCAGCTGCTGCCGCATGCTCGCGAAGTCTGCCAGCAAGCAGGCTCTAGACCACGGAAGTCTTGATTGCAGAGTCCCCGCTTTCAGTCTCATCTCATCTGCTGCCAGTCCTTGTCTGCCGATAGCAAATGGCCTGTTGACAGGAGTTAGTGCGGTACTTTGGAAGCGGGATTTCCGGTGTGAACCTTTAGCTTCAATTGGACTGCAACTGGCGCCCTAAAACGTGCACAGCTGCAGCGCTACCTGCTCTGGAAGCTCGAAGGTTTTGCCAACCAGACTGACCCGCGGACTCTGCGAGCCATGGAAAGTAAGGTAGGAAGTAATGGACAGAAGGAATAAGGATGCAATATGTTGTGGTTCTCGAGCTTTGGCAAGCCCTCGCCTTGCCCACGCCTACGAACACTTGTAACGTGCCTGAACACCGGCCGGAGGCCGTTTCCTGCATTCAGAAGTTTCAAGGAGGCTGCTCAGACAAAGAACTACTTTTCTGCTGAGCAGCATGCTGACTGTTGCCTCACCCTCGTCATGTCACACCATGTCTGCATCATCATGGCATGCGAAAAGTTTCCTGGAGCATCATTAGGGCTTCACCAGGATGAAACATAGGGCGTACATCCTGCGTAGGAGAACTGAGGGCGCAGTGCAAAGCAGTCATATTTACAACCTCCTGCCCGCCAACTCAATGCGGAGCGCTGCAGCCCGTGAAGCTTTTTGCCCAAACAAGGATGCTTCTTCAGAGCCAGTGCACGTGACATGCAAGAACTTGAAGTCTAGGAAGACTTCACATGCATGGCAAAGTGGCAGCACTGCCTTGGGTCCAATCGGTTGCAGGATGAGCCGACTGCAGAACTGTTACTTGCAAGGGCCAGTGAAGACCACGGCGCACTACCTGCTGCCATGTTTTCCTCCGGCACCGGCCTAAGAATCAGTTGCGTGCGTGGATGTAAACCCTAGACCCTAAGCGGGGGCTATATAGGCTTACATTATAGAGTTATACAATACTAGCACTCTTCCTTTGTAGGCATGACTATCCCACCCCCATCGAGAGAAAGGAGCAGCACCCAGGTCATGCGAGTCAGCCTGATGGTAGCCCGCTCGCCTCGGGCATGCTGTTTACCAACTCCATGCGGAGTGGTGCGCCATCTGCGCACATGCGGAGCTTGTCAGGACGCAACTTCCAGGAGAAAAATATATTTTTCCATCTTCTTTTCCATTTGATTCCCCAATATCAGGCCCTACATCCCCATAATTTCAGTTCAAGCCGCATTCAGGACTACCATCGGAAGGCGGGGAGAGCCATGAAGCTTCGGCACATCGGCAGACAGTGGCCCTGCGCTAAGCGCATTGTCGAGCTTTTTACCTGATGGTTTACCTGATGCGTTCTAGTCAAGGTGGAAAGTGATTGGATAACAGATCAGGTGCAGGCACGGTTGTGCAGTGCAGCAGTGGAACGGCCTTTGCCGTCGCGCATCGTGCACCCCCAAAGGTCTCCATCAGCAAGCTCTTGGACTTGTTGGGGCCATGGTTGTTGCAGCCAGTCCTAAAGAGTACACTACCCAGGGGTGCGGCAAGATGCATCTTAATTGCGCGATGCCCACCTGCGGTGAAGGCCTTTTCAACAAGCCGCGAGCTTCTAGACAGAATTAAGCCATGCACGCACAGGCCAAGTGTCTTCGGAAGGTGCAAAACATCAGCCCGTGGAATGTTCCCGGGCTTCTGGCTTGGCATGTAGGAACCATCACACAAGCCGCCCTGCAGGGCCTTTTGCCCCTGCATGTCTTTTCTAACGTCAACGAAGATTGTTCAAGATGCTGTGGTTTCTTCCAGCGGTGTCCGTCATCCTGCCGCGGCATAAGGCCCCGCGAGTTCCGCGATGGCCTTCCCTTACGATACAATTTGCTGGCCTCGGATGAGGAGAGGGTTCTTGGCAAGCTGGAGAGGCGCGGGGCTCAGTTGTCAAGGCCAACGGCCAGGGCGGTTCGAGAACGTCTGACAACCGCGGGATGGAGGCTGGGTGGTCGGGCACTGGCACAGGAGAAGAAGGACTGCTTGGTCTTCACCGTACTGTACTGCCTTCTCTGAGCCTTTTGCTGTGCTTTCAGGAGACTTTCAGACTCTACGGAGAAGAGGGAACAATGATGGTATCAACCCGCTCGGGACTTAGCTTGTGCATTGTATGCATGACCATAGACCATAGATCATCGCATGAGGTAGCGTTGTGATCTTCATAGAGCTGCAGTACGAGAACGGGCAGCACATTGCCAGATGTTCTCTCAGCAGGCGGGAAGTTCGTAGAGTCGCCCACGCCTGCTCAAGGACCATAGAGCTTCAAGCCATATGCGTGGGCAAAGTCACAGGATGGACTTGCGGTCAGCAAATAAGAACATCTACAGCTGCTGGGGCAACGAGAATAGTGATGTGCCTGCCTGCGGCGCCCGGAGCCTCAGATCCAGTTTGGATCAGAGAACGCCTTGTTGGATCTGCACGAGTATAAGGTGGAGCTGACAATGGTTGAGTGCGGCCAGGTCCTCCACTTGGAGTGTTTGGAGGACCGGAACTTTGCAAAATTCAGTCCTGGAAACTCCTGCGACTTGATGTAGGTACCGATATGCGGAGGGCGTGTATTGAGCTTGTTTGTGAGCCATGAACACAACCTGAGGGATGGGTTCTAGGGTCGGGGTCCTCAAGGCGGCGCCGCAAGACAATCCACAATTTGGACGGGAAGTTAGAATCTGAAATATGATGTTGTGGTGGATTGCGGTCCGTGGTCTGTGGCCTACAGGAGCTTGAGTGCACAATTGTGTTTAGGCTAGACGTGGGGTCTTGGGGTATAGCATTCTTAAACACGTGGACCCGCCCTTCTGCAAGCGCAAAACCATTGACGGCCTAGCACATCCTTCGCGTTTCAAACGTCAGGACCAGATCCGTGCTGTAGAAATAGAAAACTTGCGGTTGCGGCTGATCAACGCCACATGGCTGGCAAAGTGTTGTTGGTCTTGGGGGGTCGGGGTAGACGGGGTAGAAGGTAGCTTCCACAAATTGAGATATCGCAGGTTTGAGGACGCGCAGAGTATCAGACTAAACTTGTTTTTGAGGACATTCAGCGTGGGATTCAGGTCGAGTCGATGGCTCGAGCGATAAAAAGCACACGAGGGACCTTGCATGTTTGCAAGCGTGGATAAAGTTTCATGGTTTGGTATCGGGTATGCAAGCTTGTTATGAGCTTGAAGCGCTCGTCATTTGTGCTTCCATGTAACGTGCGTCAAAGACACCTGTGAACAGGAGTCTCCTGAGTTATCTAACTAACCTAATGTGCCAGATGACGTATGGCAATATTTCGCCTAACACTCACACCAAACTCTTCGTGATGGTGGATCAAAGACAGCAGCATATGCTCTGGTGAGTACTTCAGGCCTTTACAGGGGATGTATGCATGTCTATTCTGTCATGTTACAGAAGTGGATGTATATGGCATACTGTAGTATCCCAGGGCATACTGTGGGCTACTACAGGGAGTATACTGTGTTGTCGAGTGTTTTAGTATAAGCTGCATTTGTGTGTCAATAAAGAAGGGCAGCGGTTGTATGCTACAGAAGGCTAGTCTTTCCAGTTTCTTTCTATCCACGTGTGAGCCGTGGACCCCGTCCTAGGGTATCCGCGCTGCACTGTAGCTCGCGGTTCCAGTACAGGTCCCGGTAGAACTGCTGTATTGTAAAACTCTACATACCTCGCCCTAACTCAGTCGCTCGTAACGTAGGAAGCTATGAGCTCTTGACGTGTGGTCAATTGTAATTTGGCTCAAGTCTCCTCTTTTTAGCTAAGTAGGCGGTGGGAATATAGTTGCTCGCCTATTACATTGGCCAACATCAGCGAGAAGAGCTCTGAAAACCGCTGGAAGCAAAACATTGAGTGCGAAGCAAAGGGTTATACAAGCTGTGGTGGAAGTTGCATTCTGGCTGCCCAGTTACCCTCTGACATGTATGTCTACTCATCACGTTGTTGCTGGAATTTCCTGTTTGGTAGGAAGCTATCCTTTGGTATTGCATTGTTGTTTACATACATACGGGGAAGCTTCCTTAAACTTGCTAGCAGAGGATTTGGAAGCCCTTGCAGAAGCCCCGAAGCATCATCAAACCATGTTCGGGGTCTGAAGAGATGCAGGCTATATCTAACATTCTTAAACACGTGAACGCATCCTTCTGCACGCGCAAAACATTAAGCCTATAGCACATCGTTCGCGGTTCAGACGTCAGGTGGAGCGTCACATCGCAATCCAGGCATTACGCCGGGAACTGATGACTGCAACATGACTAGCAAAGCGTCTTTGGTTTTTGGGGCGTCGGGGTAGACTGGGTAGAAGGTAGCTTCACAGATTGAGATATCACAGGTATGAGGACGCGCAGAATATCAGACTAAACTTGTCTTTGAGGACCTTCAGCCTGGGATTAAGGTCGAGTCGATGGTTTGAGCGATAAAAAGCACACGCGGGACCTTGCATGTTTGCAAGCGTGGATAAAGTTTCATGGTCTGGTATCGGGTATGCAGGCTTGTCATGAACGTGAAGCGCTCGTCATTTGGACTTCCATGTAACGTGCGTCAAAGACACCTGGACCTGTGAAAAGGCGTCTCTTAATGTGCCAGATGACGTATGGAAATATTTCGCTCAAGACGCACACCAAACTCTTCGTGATGATGCAGCAAAGGCAACAGCAAATGCTCTGGCGAGTACAATTGGCCTTTACAGGGGATGCATGCACGTCTACGATGTATTACAGAAGTGTAAGTATATGGTATACTGTGGTATTCCAGGGCATACTGTGGGTTATTGTAGTATACTGTATTGCAGAGTGTCTTAGTACAAGCTGCATTCGTGTGTCAACGTGTAAGGGCAGCGGTTGTATGCTACAGTAGACTAGACTTTCCTGTTTTTCTTTCTTTGCCATGTGTGAGCCGTGGACCCCGTCCTAGGGTATCCGCGCTGCACTGTAGCTCGCGGTTCCAGTGCAGGTCGCGGTGGAACTGTTGTATGTCTAGTCATCTCGTTGTTGCTGGACTTGCCTGTTCGGTATGAAGCCATCCTTTGGTATTGCGTTGTTGTTTATATAAATACGGGGAAGGTTCCTTAAGCAAGGCCCTTCCTTAAGCTTGCTAGCATTTGGAAGCTCTTGCAAAAGCCCCGAAGCGACGCCATGAAACATGTAGGAAAAGCGCTGTCATATCAAGCAATGTTCGGGGTCTGAAGAGATGCAGGCTTTATCTCTGTTAAAGTAATTGCCTCAGCACGTTTGACAATCCAACATTATTTTCGGTAATTGGTGTGGGAAAGCAGCAGAGTTTGATCAGGCTCAGGTTTGTAGCTTTTATTGGAAGCATTTAACCAGCCATTATTATTCAGGCGAGCATCGAAGAGAGCTTGGAAGTACAAGCCGCTGCTGCAGCCTGGGCCGCTTGGTGCATCGTGGTCTCCTGCCTTCGGCGGGCTAGCTCATGGAACTCTTCGTTGTTTTTGTCGCTGAATCGTTTTTGAAAAAATGCGAAAATACCAAAAAAATGAAATATGATGAACATCATCAATTTCATCATATTTCATCATGTTTCATCATATTTCATCTTTTTGGTATTTTCGCAATTTTTTCAAAAAATGCAAAATCATTTTCTAAAATACGTTTACAATTGTTTTGGTTTTCTTTGTTTTTTTTTTTTATTATGATTTTGTTGTGTTGTCAGTTTTGCTGTGATTATGTTTTCAATCTTGTGGCTGGCTTCATTTGTGTGATTAAAAATACATTTAAAACGTGAGACTAGGATTGAATAATATGGTTGTGAGGGCGATGGACGAAAAGGCCAGAGGGCCGGGGGGGGGGGG
>CAJNIZ010025302.1:4401-49977 GCA_905231905.1 Symbiodinium pilosum
TGGAAACTACTATATATATATATAGCACCAGTAAGGCCCTTTGCCAAGTAGATATTATATTATACGGCGAGTGTTGAGTCCCGCATGTTGATGTGACCAAGCTCGAGTTCACGAACTATAGGAGCTTGGGCCCCAACAGCGCAACGTTGCTTCCAGCCATGACTCCCTTCAAGCTTTCATAAAGCCGTTTCTCGGAATGACGTCGGGTTGTTTGTAGGTGCTGAAGACAATCCCTGCGTGAGGATTTCCAGACAAAGATCAACGTGATTACCCGACTCACAATCCCGCCGAAATCCCAAGCCTTCTTACCCTTTCATCTCCATATGATCCTTACCTAAGCATACCTACGTATTATTGCAGCGTAACTCCGTCGCCAAGCCTGAGGCAGGCAAGCAGTTGAAACCCCGTGGCCCGGTAAAGCACGACTTCTCCGAGAAGAACATCTGCGGACTTCCTGCAGGACCTGGGTCAAGGGGTTTATGGGAATCGTAATACAGCGGTCACGGTGGGATGATGTAGGTGTTATGTAGGGATTGATAATACAAGTGCTGCAGGACCACCTAGGGATCTTCTGGAATAGTGGAGAAAGATGGAAAAGAAAATGGAGGATGAAACCATAATATCAGCTCCCCTTCAACTGAGTATAGGGGCATTAAAGGGTCTTGGGCGTATTATGCAGATTAGGAAGAGTGGGGAATCAAACCAAACATTGACAATGAGGTAAAAACCAGGCTGCCATGGTGGTTTAACGGGCTTAGAGCTAGAGAGCAGAAAGCCCAAGCTCGCAATATCCGTTGTTCCCCCTACCTACTATTATAAATACCGCGAGTTTTCCTACATGATATCTATGGACTGCCTGCAGGACAGCTCAATCATAAGCATAGAGTGGTTGGGTATATGTTAGTTCTTACTGCATGTGGAGTTGCTGCAGGACAGCTACCTACACTTGGGTCAACAGGGCTAAATGAATAGGCTGACGTACGCGGATAACTCGGGTATGCATATGGCCTGTAGGGTTTTCAGGACTTTCTGCAGAACAGCCACCTAATGTAGAGTCATGTAGAGTCTTAAACACGCGGAGTATATTAGAGCAGGGTTCGGAGATGTATAGTTACTACAAGGAGATGAATATACGCAGAATTCCTCCAGGGCACCTACACTTGGAGGGTCAGAGGACTTAGCCAGTGGGGATAACTGCGGATACATGGATGGCTTGTAGGGATTATAGGCGCTTCCTGGAGGACAGCCACCTAAAGTAGGGGCCTACAGAATCAATAAAGGAGTTTGGGGTATATTTTTGTTGTTAGCAACACAGTAGTATGAGGGTTATCTTGCCAAGCAGCCGCATGTGAGTCATTGTGCTGGACATGATGATTCGTTTTGTAGTACACCAAACCCAATAAGGAGCGTACAGTGCATTTGAAATAACATCCCAAGAAGAGAAGGAGCCAGACATAGGTCTTAAGTGTATATACATAGAAATACACATAACCCTTATATATAGAAATATATACACGCACCCTATGATCTGTATATAGCCCAAATATGTACCCTACAATCCCTATAATCCCTTATAATCCCATTGGATAGCCGCTTTGGGCTTCAGGATGGGACTTGGCGTAGAA
Organism: Symbiodinium pilosum; assembly: GCA_905231905.1. NCBI lineage: Eukaryota > Dinophyceae > Suessiales > Symbiodiniaceae > Symbiodinium > Symbiodinium pilosum. The sequence goes on from CAJNIZ010025302.1 coordinate 6,027, forward strand.
AAGGTATAATGATTGCAATTTCCGATTGAAGTTTGAGGCTTTGGGCCGTTCACTTGATAATAGGGGTTAAGGGTTCAGGTTTCAGTAGCATGCGTGCGGCTGTCGAACATAGAGCCTTTTTTCGGGTGTTGGTGCAGCAACATGAGAAGTACTTCAAGGGCATGACGGAAAGGGTCTTTGTGTTTTTTACATATAGAATGCCCAACTAACCGATATCAGGCCGGTTGAGCCAGGGAGCATAGTTGCAAGATACTTACAAGGATCCATTTGCATTTAACGTGCTGTGCACATAGATCCTCAGAGCACTTGAAACCTTATTCCGCAGCCAGGACAAGATGACTGGGACTTCGGAAAAGCCGTTGACGACCAGAGCCAGACGTTCGTAGTGTGTCTTGAGATTCTCTCTGGCTAAGCAGGCCGAATAGAGAGCAGTTTCCAAAAACCAGGGTCCTTTGTAGAAGTCTCTATAAGAAGGAACATATTGTGTTGAGGTGTGTATAAAGGACCCCTGTTGTTTGGAAATCCTGCAAAGGTGAGCAGTCGTCCATTCTGGTACGAATACCTTGATTTTGCAGTTTACAGCAGGTAGGAATTTGAGTAGGGCCTCCTCCTGTGGCATGTTTGAGGGTGCACAGAGTATCCAGGCAATACCAATTCCTAAACCCTAGAGATCTTAAACTCACTGTTACCAGAGTTTCACAACTGCTTCATAGAGACGTGTCACTTTCTGATCCTTTGGCAACCGCTGCATCCCCTCCAAGGGCGCAATGCAGGATTGCGGTAAGAGTTAGCATTGTACTATACATTGTTTGTGGAAGTGTGTGAATTGTAGGTAAGTGTTGTACTAAATAGGGGTCCCCCGAAATGGACCCCAAAATATTGGTCCTTATTATAGGGATCCCCAGAAGGTACCCTTAATTGTAGGTACTTGTGGCAATTTCCGTTTTTGCGGGCACGTAGGCTCGTTCATTTGTAGTGGGATGCTTCTGTTGCATGGGATCCAGACAAACTCTCGGCGAAGACGCTAGCTTTGTAGTGGGATGCTTCTGTTGCATGGGATCCAGAAAAACTCTCGGCGAAGACGCTAGCGTTGCCTGCATGGCTCTGCCACAGGACAAGCAGTCCTTTTTGCACGCTTAACATCGTACCAGGATAGGAGTACCTTTGTAGCAGCCCTCAATACTCAACCCTCAATGCCATTCAGCTTTGACATCTGTGCGTGGGGAGTCGCCCACCGATTCACCTGAAGGCAGACCCTGCGGTCCTCTGTCACCAACTCCAACAGGTATGGAGCAAAAGGAGCGTTGAAGTGTTCTGAAGTTTGTATTGGTAGTTTCTGAAAACGCTAGCTGCACCATGTGGCATTCTTGGGTCCTAAAAGCCTATTGACAGAATTTCTGCTTTGCGCGGCATGTACGATGGGAGCCAGAGTAAGTACCAGCATTTCGGTTCTACATTGCTTGTATACTCATGGTATAGGGTACAGTACTTCAAATGGGGCCCTGCATGGCCCTGGACCTCTGGGGAACTGCGGGAGTTTATCAGACTAAGGTCATACAGGATGTTCAGTATCGATCACAGTAGGTGCTTGAACCTCAAGGGACTGTCGGCATTATCTGGGGCTACAAGGGCTGTAGCCCCGTGTTGCTTAGCATATGAAGGTCATGCGGGTATTTCAGTATTGACCATAAGTTGCCACGGGGAGGTTGCAGCAGATTCCGAGCTTCAGCTGGAAGTTGGTAGCAAAGGTTTGCAGACTTCGAACCCTCCTATTACGTCATATGAGCATGAGTCACCTTCTTGTTGCAGATATGGCTATTATTGTTACTAATAGTTGTAGCAATGTTACTAGTACTACTACTACTACTGCTACTACTACTACTTGTACTACTACTACTACTACTACTACTACTACTGCTGGCTATTACTAGAGGTCTTACCCCGGCACCCACACGTCCTCCCTACTCTCTCTTTGACGAGGGCACGAGAGGGTTTTTGAGCACCTCAGCCAAGGATATGTACATCGTGCACGGAGCCGAAATATGGCTCAACTGGCCGCTTGGTGCATGCTTATCATCAATAGTATTACCGTTTGCGTGTAGCTCGTCATCGAGGAGTTATGCTATAGCACAACGTTAATATGTGCTTGTATATATATTCTACACATGTGTTTCAATGTCTATGGTTATGACCCTTCTCACAGGACTCAGAGACAAGAAGACTGACTTTTGTAAACTTCCGGCTAGCTTATAGGGCGATCTAGACTTTAGACGCGAACCTCAGCTTGAACAACAAAGTTGCCAAGCCGTCATTGTCTCGCGGATTGTTCATTTGGGCTTTTTGAACTGGACTTGCTGCATGGGTTAGATGCAAATTTTCTGAAATTCGGGGAGTCTTTAACTCGCATCTTCACCTCCTGAATTCGCCCAGGCTGCGCTCGATCAGCCCACTACGCTTGACGCTCAGAGTGCGCAAAGGTTGTGGATGTAGCTTTGCCACGGACAGAACCCGACAGGGCATTTTTTGGGGTGACATGAGATAATCGAGGCTTAGATGATAGCGCATCGTGGAAGGATCATGTGAGGATCACGTAGGGCTTACTGTCGGGCATGAGGCAGGGCCTATTTGAGCAGCAGCCAAGCTGACAAGCTTGCAAAGTCGTTTGATTCCAGATTCTGGCCTGTTCCCTCGACTGATCCATTTACTGATTCTTAGTAGGAAATAAGGGAATGTATGATATAGGGCAATGCAGGGATTATATTGCCTTGTTCCCTACTTAGAACCAGTGAGTCCACTGCCTGCACAGGAGTGCTTTGAACGTAGAGATTGTTTGCAGCTGTTGCCACAAGAATGCCGAATCCCTCTCGGGGGAATGTACAGGACCAGGATTTTGATCACCCACCTGCAATATCTCCAGCATCCCTAGGAAGTAGGGTTGAAAACGAGATAGGTTGGTTGCTGCATGGATTACAGGGGGTATAAGTATACTTGCTAAGACCTTAAGTCCCCTGAAGCAGGTGAACCCTAAACCCTAAGAGTCTGGCTAATTCCAGTTTGTGTGCCATTTCCTATTGGTTGTCCACGTAGTTTTCCACTATAGGGAAGCAAAAAGAACCATATACACTGAGCTTTTCATCCAACACGCGAGACATGGACCCTGAAACCCTAAATCCTAGAACCCTGAACCCTAGATCCTACAGTGTATTCCCGTACTCCCTACTAACCACCAGTAACTGTACCAGGCCTCGACTACCTTGAATTTGATCGACTTGGCGGCAATTGCCTCCTGGCCAGAGTGCATCTCAAAGGTTTCGGGCTTAGGGACTCGAGGGCTGTAGGGCGTAAAATAGTCACCCAAATGATTTTGTGGTCTGTTTACGGCACCCCATGATTGAAAAAACGCGTCTAGGACAAGGTTTGGTAATCAGTTAGGCTTCTACGTTAAGGGTTGTTGGTTACAAGGTTTCGGGGTTTAGGTTGGGCGTAGCGGTTGTGTTTCAGTGTGTAGGTAGGTTGTAGTGTCACAGTGTTGAGAGGTAAGGGGTTAAGGGCTATGGGTCCAGGATTCTAGGACTTTCGGGTTAAGGGCTTTGACTCCTGCATGTCATGCATCATGTACCCAGTGGTGTTGAAACGCGCCTTGCTAGTAAGAATCATGCGCTACAATTGGTTCAGCGCCATGTGGCATCAACGTCTCACCAGCAGCAGTGGGCGTAGGACCGGCTAGACTGACCTGCTTCAAGCCTCCCTCCTCACCCAGCTGCGCACAAGCACGATTAAGGTCTGGGGCTTGGGGTTTAGGGCAAATGTTTGCATCATCGCTGGGCCTTCTGCATAGTTTAGCACAGCCCCATCTACGCTCCTTCGTTTCTAGCCTAATGTCAATTGAATTAAGATTCGCCACTTGTACAAGAACCAGCCACGATTTTTCTCGTGGCACATGCTATCATCTAATGTTTGGGGCGGGAAGGGCGTCTAAGAACAAGGGGAAGCGATCAATGACCACACCAATCAGGTTCCCTTCTACATTGGGATCATGGTTGGAAGTGACTCGGTGGGTGCGGTGCGGATTCTTCGGTTTCTCGGCATGAACCCCTCGACCCAGGGATTTTGGAATAAAGAAGTTTACGGCTTAGGACCCTCTCATTCTCCCGTGTTGAAGCACAACAACCACCTGCCTTGTCGACAGCTGCTGGTTTAGGATCTAGGGTGTGGGGTTGGGACTTGGCATGCCAAGAGGTTTCAGGACTTCGGACCTTCAATATGAACCGGAATTGGGTTTTGGCATTTGGGGGTTCCTGGCCTGGGCTGCAGAAGGTGGAGCAGTGACAGGCCGTAAAGCTTCTGGTTTGGGAAACTGCTGCAGGCTGAAGCTTGCTCAAGCCTGCCCCATGGTTGACTGGGATGATAGGTTTAGGGTTTAGGTTTGGGGTTTAGGGTACCTTCAGGCACCAGCGCCAGAAAGGTGCAGATGGGGAAATTACACCCGAGAGTTTCACTATCTCTGCAGATCCTAAAGGGCCCATGTGCACAAACTGCAGCGCTGCTTGTCCCGAGTTACTAGGAGTCTCGGAGTGCTGGATAGTTTGGTGGTAAGAACATTGCAAACAGATTCCGAGTCCCAGATGCAACCACCGTGGCAAGCGCTTGAAAGTGTGATGTTTACTGCCCATCTGTCTGTGTCAACCCTCTTTCCAGACCTATAAGATCCCGTCAAAGTAAAACATGAGGTGCATGCTTGCTAGGGTGCTACAAACCTCTACGTCACCATCTGGCTGCTTAGATGGTGCTGATACAGAGGGAAATGAAAAACTGCCCAAGAAGTTTACCCATCTCTCGAGCTACAGAGCAGACTACATCTGTATGGGGATTCAGGGCGCATAGGAGTATCCATGAATTGAGGCTCATGCGTGTGCTGCGTCTGCTGAAGCTGCACGGCGGCAGAAAGTTGAGTCACAGATCTGGGGTCAGGGTTGACTGGGCTTGTGCAAAAACGGATTCCGAAATGGAGGGTCCCATGTTCTATCCCCAGCAATCACTTGTCGCTAGCAATAAACTGCGGCGTCTTCTCATGGCAGAAAATCCATGCAGAGTATTCACGTTTGGTGTGGTTTCACCTGTGAAGAAGCATGCAAGACATATTCAAATCTCCATTATTCAACTGACCGTTTACGATTCGTGCACTATCAACTGTTCGAACAGTTGTATCGAACCAAGATACAATATCAGGTCACGAAGTCAAAAAGCTCCCTCGTTACAGTTCGATCTGTCGTTGCTACTTGTTTAATATGCATGTCTTCTTAAAGTTTAAAATTGGCACTGAAATCCTAGGACTCAGGACCAAACAATGTTGTCGCATCTTATACAGATTGTCATTGGATTCTTTTACAATTCAATTCGTTTAACAAAGGTCCTACACAGACTATGCGAAATGGAAAAAACACCTACAACAGGAACGAGATACCAAACTATAGTAAGACTTCCAGAACTTAGTATTCCAAGCCTTGAGGCAAGCTGGGTTGAGTAAAGATGAAGTCTCCCTAAACCCTAAAACCTAAACATTTGGGTGCCTTGTTGTCAGGGACAGCGATTGCTAGGAGCCAGTTTCTAGGGCACTGAAGGGGACCAATTGTTTGAAACAACCTTAAAATCCTAGACCCTCCAGGTACATACCTTCAACAGGGGCAGTAGGCTCCAGAACATCTTACTGGTGGTTAATATGAGCTATAGTCTAAACTCCTTAAAGGGGTTATATAGGGGATTATATAGGGGACTACTATAGGGGATATTAAGGGGGATACTAGGAGTTTAGACAGTAGCTCATATGGGGAACAAGGGGGAATACAATCCCAACATAATGTATTCCCTCTTTCCCTACAAACCACCAGTAAGACTACTGGGTATTTCAGCCACGACGTAGCGTAGCACGCATTCAGACACAAGCCTCACAGGGATTCAGACCCGCGAGTTTTTTTTGGCTCCTCCCATTCTCTGTCCACTGCTTGATCTCTGACCTAGGCGCTTGAAATGCGTCAGGCAAGTAAGACTCAGATGTTACCAATTTCTCCAAAACCGCATCTGGAAGTTTGTGGCGGCTTTGGGGTAGCAGATGGAACATTTGTTTGTTCGGAAATGTCTCTGTTTTTCTATTAACATGGGGGCCATCAGAATCCGCTCGCTATCCGATTCACTCCAACAGGTACCCGGCTCAGAAACCTCCATGGGATACTGAATCAGAAGTGCAGGTTCTTGTTCCCCTCACGCTTCTTGCGCGAGGGCCAAGGGGCTAGAATAATTGGTTTAAACTCCCTAAAGGGTGCTACATAGGGATTTTGTTGCTAGGAGTGTAGACTATAGCTCAAATGAGCCCTTACTTAATGAAACCCAGCGCGTGAATCCTAAGCTTTGCTGAAGCGAGGCTGGCAAAGCACCATCCGGGCATCACTCTTTGCGTTGAGGCCTATGGCGGAACACGTGTTGCTGGATTGTTCTTAAGGCACTTTTTCAAATTTGCTATCTTCCTTCATGCTTCTTTGCAGTCACATGAGCTATAGTCTGAATTCCTTAGAAGGGGGTATAGATAGGGGTTTGGGAGTGGGGGTTAGGGTCTAAACGCCTTGAAGGGGGTTATATAGGAGACTACTATGGGGGCTAAGAATAGGGGATACCAGGAGTTTGGGCTATGGCTGACATGTGTAGGGCCAGGTTTGCAGTCATTGTCTTCACAATGCACAGGTTGAGTTACCCAATAACGAGGGCAGAGGCCGGTATGGGCAAACGGAAATCAAAAAGTCAAGGATTGTTGTGTATACTGGTAATTATACTCCTCACTAGGCCCGGATGCACAGTTCACACAGTCACTTAAGGCGAAAGGCTCTTGGAAACCTTCGGTAGTCATGTCACGTAATTAGGAGGCATGGGGCGCGGCTCACAGCACCCGGGAAAGGCCCAGGCCGCTTGCAGTCGCGGCGGAGATGGTATCCTCCACATCATCGTCGTAGTCTGATGAAGGTGTATGTTTGAGACCTGCATCACACCCACCCATACTCATTGAAGGACGCAGGTTCAGATATCGGTGGCCGATCTTCTTTCCCTGGCAATGCGGCAACTTGTGGTTCTCATGAGCCTGAGGCCCATATGTCCTGAACATTCACGCCCCTTTCCAGGAACCTGAAACACCCAGACCCAATTCTATAAGCCCGCAAGCTCGGACGGTATGAGGTCTAAACAAGTCCCGAACCGCAAGCACTCCCAAACATGTGAGCCGTGGCAGGCGACAATCGAAAGCGGGGTGCCTCTGGCTGTCCTCATGTAGCTTGGCTGGCAGCAGGGTTTAGAGCTATGAGTTTACTGTCGGAAGGTATTCCTAAGCCGTCCCAAGTCTGATCTTTGTTCCAACAGAAGTGGTGGTTCCCCAATATTGCCTGCTTCCGATTTTGGGATGCCGATACTAAAATAAGGATCATAGCAGTCATTAGCATACAGCCGTTGAAGTGGGGCCCCCCATTTATGGAGATCCCCTAATGGGCACACGAAGGAGCACTTTTGCCATGGGCGGGCTTGGTGGCACCGGGAGTATATGTAGGCTCTAGGTTGAAGGATCCTGACGTGGGATTCTCAATAAGGTTTGTGTCTTGCTTTTTTTCGGCCTATAGACTTTAGAGCAAGCTGCTTGAATGCTGAAGTGATTGGGGTTTCTCCAAACTGCCAGCAATCTAACAGGAAGGCCCAAGGTAAAACGGGAACTTTCAGAAATCCTCCGCATCCGGATGGAGGCTCCAAGCGCCAGGACATCAGAACAATGTGAAGGTAAAAGCTTCAAGGCTTAATCTCTCATGGTTGATAGGAATCTCGTTTGTATTTACGGAATGCTTCCCCAAGCTGATGTTACCAGCTGAGTATGCACGCAAGTCTTTAGAGTATGTCCCAGACTGGCTGATGATCCAGCCCAAAGCCTATTAATCATGGCGTGGCCTTCTGGAAAAATCTCCGCAAGTTTGCTCCGCAGCTCTTCTGAGTCGAAGACTACTATGGGGGCTTATATGGGGGGTATACTGGGGTAATATTGGGAATACATTAGGATAATGGAAAAGAAAATGGAAACTACTATTTAGGGTTTAGGGTTTATTTGACCACATGTGTGGATTTCGGGTATGTGGTTTGGGCTGCAGAAGCAGGGGTCTCACCTAGCATGAACGATGGTGACTCTAGTCCTGTCTCGGATATGTTCTACTTTTCCCATCGGCGCGTAGACGGCCGGAAAACCTTTGACCCGATTTGTCCAAGCATCAGCAGCCAGCAGCTCAACTTCTGCGGATCCAGGCTAGATGGAGGTTTCCATGCATGAGGAATTCCCTTTTGTGGGGGGTCCACATAGTAAAGATTATAGTATTTGGGACTCTATAGTGGGGGCCGCTCAGGCATGGAAGACTGCCAGATCGCCGATGCCATGCGTTTAAGGGTGAATGAACCGTTCAGTGTAGCTGAAATTGGCTTAAACGTGTATAGGCAAATATTATGGGGCGCGCCGATTGGCTGGATCCATCAATTCAACAATTTGTACAGCACGCGGCTCTATAGTCACGTTCCCGGCATTGTGAGGTTCCTATGCAAATCCCTCCCCTTGTGTATCTTTTCATTCAAGTGTAACTTTGTCAAACTTTCCAAGTTCCAAGTTTTTTCCGAGCGCTAAACCCTCGCGCAGAAACATCAACTAGCGAAGGGTCCGGAAAGCCCGCTTAACCCAAACACCAAACAGCTTTCAAAAAACCATCCGGAAAGCCCGCTTAACCCAAACACCAAACAGCTATCAAAAAACAATCCGGAAAGCCCGCTTAACCCAAACACCACAGCTATCAAAAAACAATCCGGAAAGCCCGCTTAACCCAAACACCAAATAGCTATCAACAAACAATCCTAGGTTTTTCAACATCATTTTCGGTGTGATCTTCGCCTCCGTAATCTTTTACTTCGAAGGCCAGGGCCGCTTTCCAGTGGGTTCAGGGGCTCAGGGTTTAGGGCTCTGGCGCGTAAACGGTTTTACCCCGAACCCTGAGGGCTTCAGGTCCAAAACGCACATACAGGACGAGTCTGTAGGATGTCAGAGATGGGCGTTGATCCCATTGCAGCTAAAGTTGTGTTGATGAAGACTAGGGTTTAGGATTTAGGGTTTAGGGTCAGTAGTACGCAAGAACAAGAAACAAGAGAGTTGGAAGCTTTCTCTTGAAGCAGCTTCAGGTGTCCTGAGCTAAGATAGAGAGATCCAGGAACTGTGAGCCGACCCTCAAGGATTGTTGCTGTTGCTAAAGATTCTTCATGATTCCTTCCACGACATGTCTTTGTAGTCATCTCTCCCTATTGCACGTGTAGGTAAACTGATCGAGATTTGCGATTTCAGAGCGTTGCTACATGTGCCCAGATCATTACCATCAATGGTCTAGCTTAAACCCTAAACCCTAAACCCTCATTTTGTGCCTGCGTACACTTGGCCGGGTACTTGTTGAGCGCTAAACCTGAGCTACGTGCGAGCATTGCACAACCCTAAGCCCTAAAACCTAAACTCTGAGCCCTCTGAGGGAGCATGCTCCAGGGACCGTCAAGTATTCTGCTGAGTCTGTGCAAGTGGCAACTACACGCGTGCTGACAAGGATTTGGGCAGTAGATTCTTGCGAAACCTTGGATACAAATAATACCAACATTGGGCCCCAAAGTCGACAACTATTGCCTACATTGGGCTATTTGGATCCCTAGGCATAGTTTTTTTGGGACTTCGGACGTACGGAATCTCATGCCCTCAGCTCTTGCAACCACAGTAGAAAGTATCTCAAAATCGCTCAGAAAAAGGTCACTAGTTTTGGGTCCCAAATAGCCCCCTAGAACCTATCCCTATGACATCTCAGTTTCCAACTCATTTTCCGAATCATGCTCCATTTGGTTCGCCACTATGAGTATAATGTCTCTACATATCCCTATAGGCCCCATGACACGAGCTCAGGGCTTCCATTTTATGGTCCCTGCGGTTTTCAAATTAGACGCTCCGTTATCGGGGCTATATTTCCTTATTCTCTCAACCCAAGATTTTGCAGCAATTTCATTTTCTTTTCCATTCCCTACATAACCCCGCATGTTATCGAGGTGGCCTCACAGCGTTTATTTTGGTTACTGCTCGCACTTATTAATGGTTGGATCATGTTTGTAATACAATTTTATAGAGACCTCGATCTGATCCCTATTCTACCCTGTTAATGGGTGGGGGCAGGACCCGAAATTTACTAGTTGACCTTGGCAAACCTGGGAGGCTCCGATTTCTCAGTGGACGACCAGTTCCTCCTAAACGGCTTTCCCAAAGGCTTCCGGGTCATAATAGCCAAGTGGGAGGTTCATGGAGGTGGTAACAATGCCCATATATAGGTAATGAGACTAGACGCTACGACTGTGGCTTTTTCAGTTGAGAGTTGGCTGTTTTGGGTCAGAGGCAAAACTTGAACCAACAATAAGACTACAAGATGTCTGTTGCGAAATGGGGCTTCCCCAAGACTAGGTACAGTGTTTTGGGGATTGTTTTTGGGGCTCCCTTCTACCAATTGCGGAAATTGCCACATCTGAGTTGTCAAGCTGCAAGCAAGTGATCGTTTGACGTCGTCAGCCCCTAGGTCGTAAGCCCCATCCGGTCGGGGAAGTAGGGGCTTCAAAGGGATTGTCCGGATGTGCTTAGGAAAATGGCAGGTATGATTCGGTGCCCTTCACGGGGTTAAGGTATAGGGTCTCAGGGTCAGGGGAGGTCTAGCCAGGTTTCGACGCAGATGCTTCCACTCACGTTGCTGCCAATGGTGGTGAAACCCTAAACCTTAAACGGGCCCACTGAGTTTCCTTCTCCATCTCAGAACAACGGAACCTCAGACTTCCCTCAGGGCTCATGTGAACCAACATCTAAATTCCTTAAAGGGACTGTATAGGGGACTGTTATAGGGGTTACTAAAAGGGACACTAATCCAGCAAGACCTCCCAGACTGCCAGGTCTGGAACACCCACATCCTGCAGCTTCAAAAATGTGTGGTTTCAAAAATTTAAGGCTCCCTTACGTTTTGTGTGTCCCTAAAAATTTAGACATTGGAGCTCTGTACTCTTGGAAACACCCCCCAATCTCAAATTGTCCGGCTATGTTTTTTGGCCACGTGGGTTGTTTTTCTACCTGATGTGCTCTAGCTGTATTACGCATATCTAGGTCTACTTCCAAAATGCTCCCACATGTGTGATCTTCCCTCTTCCCAACGCTAGTTTCCATAAACAGGCGGGCCCAAACATAGACCCCAAATTGCTATAATCCTTCCCTAACCCCTAAAAACACCCTCACTACAGGGACCTTAAACCCAGAACCCCCAAAAGGGGCCCCTTGCTTCTGGAAACCCTAAGCCCTGAACCCCATTATAGTGGTTTCCATTTCATTTTGCATTATCCCTTTATACCCCCAATGGACTATAGTAGTGTCCATTTGCTTTTTCGTTATCCCACTATACCAAAAGGGGCCCCTTGGTTCTGGAATCCTCAACCCTAAACCCCATTCTGGAACCCTAAACCCTAAACCCCAGGTTCCTTTTTATTTTCGATTATCCCAACATACAAAAAAAAGTCCCTTACTTCTGGAAACCCCGGAAGTCTCAACTTCTGAGAGCTCGCGAGGCGTCTTCATTCGACAGGATTCCTATGGCAGCCTGCTGAGTTGGGCTCTAGGGTTTGGGGTTTTAGGGTTTAGGGTTTTAGGGCCTTGTTTTGGGGTCTATAGGTTGAGGGTTTTAGGGCCTTTAAAATCCAAGATTTAAGGTTTAGGGTTTTAGGGTTTAGGCTTTTAGGCCTTTAAAGTCCAAGATTTCGGGTTTAGGGTCTGGGGTTTAGGGAATGTTTACGGGTCCGAGGCGCAAGGTTTAGGATTTAGGGAAGATTTAGGGGTCCAAGGCTCAAGGTTCAGGGTTTCGGCAATAGGTTGTGCTTCAGAGGTCTTGGGTTCCAGGGTCTTAAGGCTTTGTGGTTATAGTCCCCCTTAAGTAGATAGAATATGGCTTTGGGTGTATCATAATAAGGTCCCCATATACCCCATAGTCTATCTACGGAAGGGAGACTCTAAGAGTATTGAGGGTGCTTCCTTCCTGTTGGGGGTTTTGCGGCTGAGAGTTTTATGCGGACTGCTGCAATGTAAAACCCTGTATCTAAGGCCGCGTGTTCATGGAGGTGCCCACGCTGCCCTGTAGATAGTACTTTCCATCTCACGCTCTATTTCCTTTTCCATTTGATTGTCATCGTTCCTAAGCCTCAATCCCTAATGTCCATGGTCTTTCGCATTATTGGGGTAAGTTCCCCTAACCCCTTAACCCTAAACCCTAAATCCTTATGTACAAAACCGCATGCGTCAACCAGCCTTGAATGTCAACGCTTGCCCAATCAGTGGGGCCAGGGAGCGGATAGTGGGCTGTGTCTCACTTAGAGGTCTGCTTAATCAGATATAGTGAGTAGGGTTTAGGATCCATGGTTTGAGGTATACGGTCGGTCATACACTTGTGTGCCCCTTTGCTGGGCCAGTATCACTGGGACCATAGATTCCAGAAGCCTACATGGAAGGATCCTTAAGCAATGTTGAACTGCGCTGCTGCTGGGACTGTCGTGCATGATGCAGAGAAGCTTCATCTTCGATGGAAAACAGAAAGGGATTCTATGCAAAGAGGAGGGTATAGTCCCCCTTAAGTAGATAGAATATGGGGTATGCGGATATTATTATAAGATACCCAAGGCCATATTCTATTTACGTAAGGGGGACTATAAACATACAAGCTACTAATACAATATGTCTGATCCCTAACAAAAACCAAAACTCCTCTTCTACTTACTCCGGCCCGTGCAGTACCTTAAACCCCAAGACTTCATTACTAGCCTCCTGGAAGAGAAAGGCAGGCAAAATGTGATGCGGTCCCAAGGGAGTCTGGAGATATATGGGAATTATACAGAAATTAAAGGGGTGCTCCTAGGGCTTCTACGGAGATGATTCTGAGAAACTTTCAGTTTAAAATGCTGCCAGCGAGGACGATAATTTTTCAACCTTCACGATGCCTTCCAGTGAGCCAGAGAGCACAACCGAGCCTTTACACGCTTTACACGCCATGGCCTGCAGACACTCAGATGTACCTCTGTCGGCACCGGGAGCCTAGGATTATCCAAACCATCTTCTACTATTATGACATTTAAGGGGACCCTTGCAACTTCCGCCCAATCTGAACCCAAACCCAGAGATGACCTTTGGAGAAATCTCAGCTGTAAAGCCGTGAGGCTACCAGTTCTAACCCCAAACGGTTTCTACCCCTTACTAAAAAAGAGCCAAAAGCAACTGTATCCAAATCAAGGCAACAGCATCCTGACACCATTCCGGTCTATTCCAATCTCGTTGTGGCAGCTTGGTGCTATTCGTGCTTGTGCAGTGGTAGGCTTAGAAGTAATCTTGGGATAATGTAGGGGTATATAGGATTATTTAGGGATAAGGGAAGAAGACGTGGAAACTACTATTCACGGTTTAGGGTTTAGGGTTTGGGGTGTAAGTAGGGTTTAGAGCTCGGACTTGTGATTGCAGCTTGTGGGATAAGAGCCCCTTATAGTAAAAGCCTTGCGGACTCAACACCTTGCCAGCATCAAGTCTTGATGAGAGTTTCCAGGGCACCTTTGGGAAAAGGAATATTGATGACTATACCTGAACCCCAAACCCCTAAACCCGAAAACCCTAAATTCTAAACCCCTGAACCCCATGTCCTAAACCCCTACACCTGAAGCCTCACCCCTAAACGGCGTGGGCTTTCTTGCAACTACAACTTGCCAACGGCCTTACCATCCCGAGCTGTCATGGCCAAACTGCAGGATGGGCCATGGGACGAGGGTTCAGGGTCTGGGGGTTTAGGGTTTAGGGGTTTGGGCTTACGGTTCCGGGTTCAGGGTTCAGGGTTCAGGGGTTTAGGGCTTGGGGTTTAGGGTTTGGGGTTTAATCCCGACCAGCCTCCAATGAGAAACACGGGCTCCCCAAAAAGATAGGGACACCTTCTAACGGCTATATAGGGGTTTTAGAAGGCCTAGATAAGGCTATGCAAGGTTTCGGGTTTAGGGTTCCCCAAGATATGGGTACCTTTTGGGGGGTCCCCACAATAAGGATTGTAGCATTGTAGGGTCCATATTGAGGTCCCCCTATTTGGTGAAACTATTAAAAATCCTACAGAGCACGCCTATCCACTATCCAATAAAGGTCCATGGAAGTTGATTAACCCAGACCCCTGACTAATAAACCCACTCCCTTTCATAGGTGTTATAATAGAAATCCGAATATTTAGGCCCTGTTAAGGGGGCGGAGTTATTAATCATGAGTCTACATTAACCCTTAAACCCTCAACCCTAAATAGTAGCTTCCATTTTCTTTTCCATTATCTCAATATTACCCCAATATATAGCCTATAATCCCCATATAACCCCATTACAGTAGTTTCCATTGTCTTTTCCATTATCCCAATATAACCCCAATATACTGGAGGCTAAACCCAAAACCCTAAACCCTAAACCCTAAACCCTATACTATAGTAGCTTCCACTTTCTTTTCCATTATCCCAGTACCGCTCCAAGGTGGGTCTTCACGACGACCACAACTGCCTTTGGGGCCGCATCTGCCATGGGGGTAGGGAGTCCTTGGTTAATGGTACCCATTAGGGGTTATATAGGAGTTATATATGGATTATATAGGGATAATAGGGATTATAATTGGGATAATGGAGAAGAAAATGGAAACGACTTTTCTGGGTTTAGGGTGTGGGGGTTAGGGTGTAGGGTTTAGGGTTTAGGGCTCTGTCATCATTATGGTGGATACCAGAAGAGTTATCACTGTAAGTGTAGTGGGATCCAAACAGCATGGCCAAGCTACTAAACGTTATTTGTTGTCATACCCTGTTGACAATGGGTGCATTTGGATTGTACGCAAACTGGTGGCTTCAGTGCTTTCCTGGACGAGCTGTCAACATCCCAAATCGCAAGCCTGAGAAAGATAAAAGCCGGGTTCTTGAGAACACCCGCGCAGGAGCTCATACATGCTAAGTGTTTGAGTCGAATGTATGTACAGCTACAGAGGCATGTATGTAGAGGTTTGCTCACAAGGAGTAGAGAAGCTCTAACAAAGCTGTGATAAGCTTGCCAGGAACTTTGCCATGCTCTGTATTCTTCCTGAAGCCGATGATGATTGAGCCCTCTAACTTCAGGCAAATCCCAAATGCAAATAAACCTACACCACCGAAAAGAAGCTATGGCAACTGATCCTAAGAACCCAAATCTCGAGACTGAAGCCCAATTTCAATGACCAAAGGCGAATCTTGCTTGGTACGATGGATAATAAAAATCCTGCATGATCCTAAGTACCCTAAGCCTTGGGAATTATGGTGTCATGGTATAATAAGGTCATGCAGGGTTGTAGTATCAACAGTATTGTGGTTTAGGCCTTATAGCGTCCAGGGTTCCAGGAATTGACAGGGGTTGGGCGCTCGCTCTCTTTGTTGGTAAACTGCATCACTGCATCATGCTGTTGCGACGCGAGGTGCGGAGCGCATCTGAGATGCAAGGGAACACAAGATGCAGTATCCGGCACTATCGTATATTGGGGTTATTTGGGGACAATGAAAAAGAATTTGGAAACTGCTATAGTATATTGGGGTTATATGATTATATGGGGTACTATCAAACACATACTAGCGGTTACTGGAAAGTGCAATGGAAACTACTGTATTATAATGGGGATTATATAGGGGGTTATACTCGGATACTGGCAAGTATTATCAAACACATACTACCCTGAACCACCCCACGCCCCAAACCCAAATTCCTCCGTATGCTCAGGTGGGCTATGGCGACATGGCTCCTACATCTCATATTGGACGGGCCATAGGTGTCCTCTGCTTTTACACAGGCAGGCTGTCTCCATGGTTCATGCTTTAGCGCGAAGGGTTGGAAGTAGGGTTTGGGGTACAGTAGGATCTTGTGGCTTAGGATGTAGAGTTTCTGATGTAGATCTGAGGGTCACCTGGTTTATGGTGAACACGAGTGCAGGAGTCCACTGCTACCTGGGGAGCTAAAGATTACCACCGTGCAGTTTTTTGCCGTATACTTATGTTGACAGTGGTATTCTGCTCAGAGAAGTTTGCCTTGCAGATTGCTAACCTTTCAATGCTGCTCGGGGTAGGGCTTCACCTAGGAAGACATTCTACATGGTTGGGTATGTGACTGGCATGCCGCTTCTACATCTGACGTCTTGTGTCTATGTAGTTCATGCATCCGTGGGGAAGAGTCTGATATGAACGTGGTGCCAGTCCTTGACCCAGGATCCAAAAGGCAGACCGGATGCAATCCTAAGGCCGAAACCAGCTGAAGCAGGAGAATTGTTTTTGGTGATCTTTGGTGAGGATTGTGCCTTTTAGAGAGCTGACGCTCCAAAAACTTACTTCACGTGCCCGCTTAAGCCCTGAAGCTTTACCGCTAGGCACTTCAGTGCATCTCCATGTTGGGCCGCAGACCTTAAACAGTAGTACAACATGGGGCGTTCTCAAAATAGGCGGCTCTCAGGCACAGAGGGAATCAAGGGGAACAGGCAAGGCTTATGGGATCCATGTGAAGGATTTTGTCACTTCCCTAAATAGGGGGACTCCAATACAGACCCCCAAAATACTATACTCCTCATTATGGGGACCCTCCCTCAAAAGATACCCCTCATTTGAGGATTTCTAGAGCCTAAACTCTAAATGTCCCTGTACAACCTTTCAGCATAATCCCTACATAACCCTAGAATCCCAATGGAGGTACCCCTGATTTTGGGAAACCCCCCCATAGATGTAGTTCCGTAACCAGGGCTTCCCCTAAGAAAGGATCAGATTTGCAACCCTGAGCCGCAAAGATTTTGGGTCTAGGGTTTAGGTTTTAGGGCTTAGGGTGTAGCAGGCTTGAACCCAGTTTCTTCTAGCTTGGTATACTGTGACCCTGCATGACAAGCCTGATATATCCTGAATAGCTGTCAGTATGATTGCCTCATATTTTCCTCAACTGTTAGCCGTATAAACCCCGCCGCGTACACCCTGTAAAGAACTATCGCAATGTAGAAAGACGCCCCAAACTCTAGACCCTATAGAAGTTCTGTGCCAGGAATCATTTTCCTCGCCTTGCCCATAGGCCAGGATCCGGGTAGAAAAGTGCAATTGTAAGTGGTCTGTGGCTTATGACACTTAGGAAGCTTTTCAGGGTATATGATTGGGTCTGGAAAATCCCAGAAGGGGACTCTGTTCTTTGGAAGCCGCTGGAGAGGACAGCCATGTTCTCTCTGCGCTACTTGTAGCCCAAACCCGAATCACCTACAGGTTACTAGTAATTAGTAGGTGTAGCCCTGAAAACTATAGGTAATTTAGGCCACAGGCTCGCAGGCTGTTTGAAAGTAACATGTCGGCACTCCTTTCAGGCCCTGTGGACGGTCACCTTTTTGCCTAATGCAAAGTACCTGGAAGATTATTGTTACAGGATCTGGAGAGGTCAAATACTTACACCACGATCCTGCTTTTGACAGACATCACTAAGATCCCGCTGCAGGCCCCAAAATGCATGCTACAAGCTGAGAGAGCAATACAAAAGCCATTCATATCCAGGGCTGCGGGAAATGGAATTTATGTTTCCTCTCCAGGCAGCCTGGTACTCGAGGTGGAGTCTTGGGTTTGGGGCAGGGTTCCGCTATAGTATGCGCAGGCGTGCGTGCCTTTGTCGTTTGGTGTGCGTGGTGCCTTGACCGGTTTGCTTTGGAAGTTTCAGGTCCAGGTGTTGTGTGTCTTGTGTTGCCTTCATGTCTCTTGCGCGGTGTCATCTGCAAGAGGGCTACAGCGGCATGTTGCGCAGAAATGTGATTAGTTCGTCAATAATTTGCTGAACTGCAAAGCATATGCCTGAACTGCAGAGCCGAACCCTCACAGACTGGGCTACAGCATACAGTGGCTTCCAATAAAGGTCCTCTTCGGGAGTCCGTGCAAAATCGAACACAGCATGGATAAGGGATCCCCTTTAAACAGTCAAATGCACATATCAACGCGAATTGCCCTGCGGCAAGGCTGTTGCTACTGCGTGAAAGATTTGCTCATTTGGGTTCGTTGAAGGGCTGCTTTACGGTTGGTGTGGGGTCCCTCTTCCCCACTATACGCTGTAGCTCTTACATGAAATTCCAAATCCTCAGCCCGAACTTTTTTCAACCCTGAATCCATCACAGCCTCATGAACATCATCAGATGTCAGCACATGTGAGCACCCTCGAGCTCGGAAAGGCGTGCTGAGCTCGAACTTCGAGGCCATCTATTCGAGGCATCTGGAGCGGTGTGGACCTCAGGTTCGAGCATGGTTTCTCAGGCTTCAGGCTGTGTGTGGGCCATGTGGATTTGAGCATTTTGGTCTTAATTATCTTAATATTGTTCGAGGGTTGGGATTTAAGGTTCAGAGCTTTCGGTTTGGGTTTTGGGGTTGAGAACTTATAAGCTTTAGGATTTAGGGCAAGGGTGTAGCGATGATGAAAGCTTAAGGGATGCGAAAGCTCAACTGTTTACAGAACGGGGAGCATTCGGGAGTACGTATCAGGACACGGGGAGAAATGGAATACTTCTACTATCTTCTACTTGAGGTGCCCCTAAACCCTTCTATGCTAGCTGGAGACATCCCCATACCCTTCGTCACATTCAGCAGAAGCTAAGCAGTTTCGTATTAAGTATCAGTGCCATCAAAGAATGCTTTAGGGCTTTGAAGGTATGTTGTTGCAGGAAGCCTTTGCGCATGTGAGAGAGCATACGCAAATGACAAAATCCAGTTCCGGGCCTACTCCGGGAAGCTGTCCAACAAGCATGCAGCCGGCTTGCTACAGACAACGTATTCCAGCTGCGACATGTCTTTGAAACTTCCCTTGTTCAACCACATGCAGTGTGCCGCAAGCACATATCCCAGCCTAAAACTAAGACCCGCCCCATGAAAGCCACGATGCCTTTCCCGAGGAAACGAAAGAATGCGCCCAAGCTCCTTGAGGCGCACTGTTTGAGCTTTTGGAATCAAGTTCCAAGTAGAAGTTGTGCGCGACATGATCTGAAAGGGCGCGAATGGGAGTAGTCGAGGCGCCATCAAAGGTGTTCCGGGTTGTGTCTTGTCTTGTTGGTTTTCTTGGTGCTGCCAAACATGCCCGCATGACATTCTTGCGTGTTTGTTGCTAGTTGTGTTTGGCCACCGTGGGCTAGTTATCATGCCAGTGCCCTTAGATAGACAAGCGTTGTGCTGCTGAGTACTCTCCTCTGCATCATGAGTGGTAGTTGCAGAACATGAGCTAGAATGAAGCCAACTAGTAAGATGGAGGTCGAAGTAGGCCTTCGGGTCGGAAATTGTTGGATTCGAGGATGGAAAAACATGTCTCGAGCAAAGCTGGCAGCTGGCCCCCATCCTTACTTACAAGTTGAGGGCGTAGAGACCCCACTGCATGAAGCCAAACACCCAAAGCAGCTCTATTGTCCAAGCCATCATGCTGGGCCAGGTGGCAGAGCAGCATCTCTTGCAAACAGCCGCAGCCAAGAAGACCCACCGGCGCATTGAGGGAGACTCACTCGGACACATGTTTTGCTTCCCATGTGCTCCAAACCTGAACTAGCAATCCCTTCTTCCTGTCATAAAAACGTCGTCCCACGCCTCTTTCCGATTTTGGGACTGGGCGGTGCATTTCTCTTCCTCGACGTGGGGTAACTTGGGGCCGGCCTAGACGGTTTTTAGTTGACTCCCAATTTCAGATGACCAAGTGGCACTTCAGTCTGGGAATGTTGAGAAAGATGGAGCCGACAGCTTTCCTGAAATAGTTTCAGAGGTTGGGGTGTTTTGGGTATGCGCCGGAGCAATGGTGCTCCGATTGCAGAGCCCCAAAAAGGTAAGATCTTTGGCATGTGCGCCAGAAGTGATAATACGCTGTGCGGAGGCACATTTGTTGGCGGATGAATATGCGCATGCCTGGTCATTCAGCATGATTCCTACCATTGCCTGGAGCAGACAAGTTCCATTCGTAACAAGTTACATCAGCTGACAGGGGCGGGGACGCGGTTTGCATGCATCACCCTAAGGATCCAAATAACCCGCCTACAGACTTTAGGGCCCAATGTAGGTAATATTTGTGTACTTGGATCCTTAAGGTCACAAAAAGAAACACGGTCCAAGTTGTCATCCGTTCAGGGCATAATATGGCCTGGCATGGGGTTTGACAAGTTCCGTGTGTATGGCTCCAAGTTGGTGTCTCCTAGATGTCTACTATGTTTGTTTGCTTTCAGGGCAGAGGACGCACAGAGGTTGGGTAGAAGTTGAGGTTTTCTGGCTTCGCCACCACATTGACTTCAGTGGTTGGTTGCCATCATAGATGCAAAAGGTCTAGCGGAGTGCTGAAGCACACGCTACGCATGATTCAAAAGCACTCCGGCGACAATCGTTTGTTGCCAGAGAAGGAGGCCTATTTTGCGG
Organism: Symbiodinium pilosum; assembly: GCA_905231905.1. Lineage (NCBI taxonomy): Eukaryota > Dinophyceae > Suessiales > Symbiodiniaceae > Symbiodinium > Symbiodinium pilosum. Next base: position 26,585 of record CAJNIZ010025302.1, read on the forward strand.
AAGGCCAAGATACTGTATGCCCCCAACGGCAGGCTGGTTTGAGCCACATCATGCTTGCGTGTTGATAGCAAGTTTCAGGATCATCTGCAAGAGTCTCAGGAAAAATGATTTCAGAAGGGCAAGTTGTCTGGCGTTAACTCGTTCGCCCTTTTTCTGTAGAGGTTTCCCAGAGGCCTCTGAGGGAACTGCTCTGAGCCCTAAACTCTGATCCCCAAAGCCTAAGCCCTAGACTTGAGAAACCCTGAGCGATTCATGGTGCCAAATCCGAAGCCTCTCATGCCAGGCAGAGCATGTTTTACCAGCTTTCTGGCACCGACGCAGAAGGCATTCGGAGGAGTGCTGCTTGAAAGGGGGATGCTGAGGAAACTGAAAGCAACCCTCGCACCATTTTACCATACGGTGTTGTTGTGCAGGTATGCCGAGTCTTTAGGTACTCTTTTGGAGTGAAAACATTCAAGAAAGTGGCATTCCTCAACCCCGGAGGCCAACACCGAATGGGATAAAGTTGTATATATACACCTTGTGAAGTTGCGTCAGTCCTTCGCAAGATTTCGGGGTGCAAGGGGACATTGAATATCCCCCTCGTAACGACCTGTACAAAGCAGTCTTGCGAATTCCTAGATTCCTAGACGGCACCGCAAGCAAGCAGGTCAACCCCAAGCAATGACCCCCCCAAAACACCTGTGCAACCCCAGTTGCCATTTCTTGCTCCTTGTTTTTCTCTTATGCTTCTCGATTACCCAGCGTAATATCCGTAAACCCAGCCAGAACAATGTGCTAGTTGCCATCTGCCCTTCCCATTCCCAAAAAGGTAGTTTCCCAAAAGAATGGGACCCCAACATAGACCCCAAGATATTATGGTCCTTATTATATGGACCCCCAAAAAGGTACCTTTCCTCAGCGCGAAAAGACCCCGGCCAGCCCGGGGGCGTGCACGAGGCCTCGTCCAAAGGGTCAGTCAGCGAATCCTACGTAACCACCTAGCCAGAGCGTCCCGCTCGCGCGTGGACATTGCCACATAGCGGTCGTTGGCATCTCTGTCCGGAACTGAAGCCTCGGTGCTGGAGCAATGTTTCAAGAGCGGCTGAATATCGCCAGTTTCAATCACCATTGCCAGTAGGCCAAAGGTCATTGAGGGACTCCTCCAGCAAGGTCCACAAACAAGTCCATGGCGAGGTGAATGAATACCAAGAGGTCTCAGAGTGTATACTTTGGTCCGGCCGGCAGGTATCAAGGCGATACCTGTGAGCCGCTCAAGTTGTCGAATGGATTTCATGAGGGCTTGGCCCCACTCCTGCAGTGTGATCGGATAAGCAAGCGTGCTGTTTCGCAGCTCAGTCCAGGCCTCACCATCCCTAGTTGCTCGCACGGGCGGACACGACCCTGTACAGGCAACGAAGTCAACCAGAAGTTCCAGACTTGTAACTCCAGCGGAACGTTGTCCTGCGTCAGACCATTCCAAGCCTTGAAGCCAAGACCACAAGCGGTGTGTATACCATGGAGGTGAGCTGGCGGCCAGGGCCCAATCGAGCGCCATGTCGGGAATCGTATAGCATGTCCCTGGGCAAGGGAACTGCTGTTCCCAATGCATGAAGACAGGGTGGCCAGCATGGTTCTCAGAAGTCACCGCAAGGGCTTGCTGCACACGGACATTGACCTGCTTCTTGAGCTCCCACTCTGCCTCAGAGAGCTCTACTAGAAACTTGCAATACAGGTGCAAGAAGTCCAGCTGTTGCAATGTATATGCATGCATCCCCTGAACAGCATCTTTTAAGAAAGCAAAGTCCTGCTTAAGGGCACTTTTTGCCACGGTATCAGCAAAGTTATTTCCAAGTGCATCCCACAGGTCCATCCCCTCCAAGTTGTCACTGTCCTGATGTGATTTAACCTTACGGAGGCGGAGTTGCTGGGGCTGTGACTGCATCAAGAGATCACCCAAGTCTGGGTGCAAGCTTGCTTCCCCATTCAGGGATCTCCCCAAAAAGGTACCCCTAATCTTGGGAAACCCTAAACCCTAAACCGGAAACCCTACATCGTAGCTTACACTTTCTTTTCCATTATCCCGATATAATCCGTATATAATCCCTAAATGATCCCCATATAATCCCCATATAACCCCTATGTAATCCCTGTATAATTGCCATGTGATCCCTATATAGATACCCCTTGCGAGACAATTCCGTCTGCTTGTGGAGGACAATCTTTAAAGTCCTCAACGACCCGTCCTCCAGTGAAGTTGCAAAGCAACCGGACTGCCACTTCATGGGTTTTAAGTGTAGTGTTCAGGATTTGCGGCTGAGGGCAGTCGTTGTAAACTTTAATAGTGAAATCTTTAAAGATATGTTCGACCCTTTGTGCGCTAGCTTTTTCGACGGATGCGAATTACGTAGATATATACTCAAACGCAAGAGCCACTTAAGGATGACGAAGTAGAGCTCCCTGACTCCGGATTTTTGGGATCAGTGTGCGAAAGGCCTTGGAGTTCAGGCCGGCCCCTAAATTGAAAGAAAACTGGCAGGTTTCGGGGTTGTGAAAAAGCAGGGCGTCACAGCTTGAGTTGCGGTGACTTAAGGTTTTCAATCTAGATGTCTTCCGTTGATCAATACCACCGTCTGAATCAATACAGGAGCATCCAAGAGCGTAGTGGTCGAGGGCCCAGGGAGGCCTTCCAACGCGAAGGTTCATTTGGGTTTTAGAGCGTCCTTGTGCATCGGGGTGTGAAAGTGTATCTTTAAGCAGGTGCCATGGGTTCACTAGATAGAGGGATTTGCTGACATACGTGCAAGTCTGCTACAGCTACTCTGCGTGGCAATGACAAGCTGCCTTCCTGGAAGCTTGACACGTGTCCTCGGGGTAGGTATGCTACGGTGAGGCCATGCATGTGCTATCCACCGTGTTTACTTCTTCCCAAGAACGAGAAAACATTGACTTCATTGCCCTCAAGGCTGTCTCTGACCTTGCAGGGGCGGGCTGTTCTGGGTATATACACCCAAAATTCCAGGCCGCATGCCCAAAACAGTACCCACACACCCTAAATCCTACCTAGACTCCCCAAGTACCCATCGATCCCAAATACCCACGAATAGGACATATGGACCCTAGCTTTACTGGGGTCTTAGTAGGGAATAAGGGATTCTAATCCCTACACAGTCGCTATATGCTATATTCCCTTATTCCCTACTATAACCCCAACATATACCCTACTAGAATGTAGTAGTTCCCATTTTCTTTGCCATTGTCCCTATATGACCCCAATGTATTCCCTTAATCCCTGCTAACCCCAAAGCAAGTGCTTTTGAGGTCCTGGGGAGGCCTAACAAAACCGTTGAGTAGTATTTTTATGTGGGGATACGATGTACCCAATATAGTCCTAGATTATATCCTCCTTTGGGTCTAGCGTTTTATATGCAGACTCTAATCCCCTACACTCTAAACTGCGTGGGGCTTTTCGTACTTCTGTCTAAGAGAGGCGCAGCAACAACAAATCAATACCCAACAAAAACATACCCAGGTGGGCCTCGTATTTCATAACCGCAGTCATCTTGGTCACGACGGCTTGGCCCTGAGACCGTTCGGGTTGAGGATGGATTTAGGGTTTATGGCTTAGGGTGTAGGGTAGGGTTGATACAAAGGGTGTAGGGTAAAGTTGAAGGGTAACCTCTAATATTTGTGTGTGTATATATATATACACCTTATAAGCCCCTGCGGGTTTTACACTAGTGGCCAGATAGCGATGAGTTGGTTCTCAAAGGCGTCTGACTTGACGCTGTCCTCTCAGAAGCCTTAGCTGGACCTCAAAACACGTTCAACATGCAACATGGACAAGCCAACAACCCTAACCCGAAATTCTACATACCCCTAGGGCGCAGGCACAAAGACCCATGCCCATCTCAGAGTTTATGGCCACGAGGAGGTTAAAGCTTGAGGGACCACGCGTTCGAGTACTTGGAATGTCAGGAGAACTTAGTGAGTAGGTTAATAGTGGAACAGAATGGAATTTACTATGTCAAATAGGGTTTAGGTTTAGGGTAGCTGACCAGGATTACAAGTATATTCGCTAAGTGTCCCTGACCCTCCAAGTAGGCAGCTTAATGAGTGGTTCAGAGCTGTTGATTTCTTTCATTGGCAACGTTGTGGCCTCTGACATGGCAGCTGTACTGCTTCCGCTTCCACCTCCACACCTTGGGGGGTCGCTGAACGCTCAGGTTTACTTCACACAAGAACCACGTAGCCAAAATCAAGCAAAAGGTGTTGGGTACCCAAAACAATAAGCTTGGGGCACAAACCGGAAGCCACGAATGAGCCACTGACAGCATGTTTAGGCTGCGGGGACTTGCCTATAGCTATTCCAGTGAAATTGCCCTGGATTTGCCTGAATGGTGCATCTTTTTTGCACGGCAGCCGCATTTGTGCAACACGTATCAGCCGCGCTCTGATTTTTTCTGGGCGTGTTGAACGTGCAGTAGCAAAATTGTCCCAGACCCAGGTGTACTGCGTATGGTATCAAGTTCCTCAGTCCCAATAGTTCCGTGCAGCTACCCAAAACACTGAATGTGTGGGGTGTTGCCGTCTAGAGAGGCATTGTATGTCTGTACGATCCTTCTGCTGGCAGCAATTACAGATTCTCAAAACCGAGGTCACCATGCTCCTGGAGTCCATGCCGGAGCTGAGTCACATACCAGACGCATGTGACTTCATCTGATAATGTAATAATGTTACCAGCACATTAGAGACCGTGAGGAGCTGTAGCAGGCGTTTTAGTAAAGTTGTGTAAGCAGGATTTGCTTTATTAAGGTGTGAGTGCATGTGTCGTATGCAGCTCAAGTAGCTTTGTGTCACGCCAATGCCTATTTGCGTGTGCTTTGCTGATGGTTAGTAGGGATCAAGGGAATATAATCCCCATAAAACATTTTCCTTTACTCCCTGCTAACCATCAACAAGGTGTGTGTCTGTCTCTATGACATGCTCAGGAGGTTCATTGGGTTTTGCAGGCCCCTCTGCCGTGGATGGACAAGCTCCTGCGAGGCCGAAGGTTTATATGGAACCTTCCTCACAACTTTGTTGATCAGGGGAACAGAGCAAGTTCACTTCTAACCTGCCACGACCTCGCAAGTCTTGCATAGAATCTACTGTGGGCTGTGTGGTAATTTCCCTACAGAGCCCAATATCGACCCCACAAGATTATAATCCTTATGAAATGGACCCTCAAAAAAGGTACACCTAATTTTGGGAAACCCCAATTTATGGTGCAATGGAGGCTAGGATTGGCTCCCTAAAGGATGCTTGATCTGCTTTATCAGTGTTGCTGGATAGGGAGGAAACCATAAAGAGTGGTTTAGGATTCAAGGTAGTAGTAGCTGCAGTCCCTTTGGAGGTAATAGTCTGAATTTGAGTCATTTAACGCTGGAATTGGACCCGGGTATGTGCATGAGTAGGCTCAATTAGGTTTCACTCCCCACCTGATTCTTCATTTGAAGCACTTGCTTGGCAGTACTGTCTAACCCCTGTTTCCATGTCACCCTGATGTTTCAGCTGTGTTATCTATCTAGGCATTTGCCTGGCATGACCTTCCCACGCTGCCTGAAGCCGGTCCCCCAGAACCTAGGCAACAGCGTCGTGTCAGTCGAAAACTGCCGGCCGCAGCCGTCGGAAGTGTCACTTGCCCATGGCCGAAGGAGGGTTTTCAACAAGTTGTATTTTTGTCTATATTGAAGTACCATGCAAGTCTTCTAGAAGATGGCCTCTGTGCTGCTGGATACAGAAGCGCCTGGTCCTCAAGCAAGGGCTGATTCCCCTGAAAGTTGGGTAAATCTCTACTCCCATATGGCATGCTGAGAAGGGTTGCATGTCCATGCTGCGCAGTGGGGTCTTCACCAATCAAAACAGTGTCCCAGCACATTTGTATAAAGTATACATATCAAACCGGGGGCTCTGTTGGATGAATCACACATCGAATAGTGACAGGGGCTTGTACACCACTCAGGTTTTTCCAGATAGAATTGGTGCCTCGGCTGCAATGGAGAGTTGCTTTCAAAAGAAGAAGGGGGGCCGCTTTCTTCGTATAAGAAGAAGGCTCCGCAACATGGAGACGTGTAGGTAGTTGGAGCAAGAAAAGGATTCCTACGTAGGTGCTCTGCGGCGCAAGTATATACCATGTTATACTTGATCCCTTGTGAAGGTTTGTATTATCATCTTCACCGTCGATTACGTCCTGCGCATCTGCACTGCGCATGCGATGACAGCTCGAGACCTCGGCGCAACATGACTGAATCTGAGTAGTTTGGGGTTCAAGGTTGGAAACTACTATAATAGGGTTTATGTAGGGGTTATATTAGATATTGGGATAATGGAAAAGAAAATGGAAACTACTAGAATCATAGTAGTTAGGGGTATATAGGGGTATATAGGGATATTACCCCAATAATGGAGAATCAAATGGAAAAGAACATGGAAAATGAAATGGAAACTGGGATTATATATTTGTGTTTCAAGGTGCCTTCCATCTACTTTCAACACCCCCCCACCCACCCCACCCCTGAATAAGATAATGGGTATGCCTTCCAAGAGCTCGAATGTAATGCAGCACATTGTTGACATTACGAAGTGTGTCAGGAAGTCTTTCACAGTGGGAGGGAGGGCCTGGCCAGTAGCTACTACTCCGAAAGGTAGCATACTGATCAGCGGCATTAATCCCCTCCCTGAAATATTAAACCCCAGTTTAGTATGTTGTAATATATTGGGAATGTTCAATGTCAGGGGGTTTAAGTATGAGGTGGAGGGGATTAGGAATCGTAAGAAGCAGGTCAGGGTAATGGCTGTCATAAGGCTTGGTTGTTTCGAGGTAGAAGCATCCAGAGCGAGGCTTCAGAACAAAAATGTTATGGTTTGGCTTTTCTGATGTGGTGCTCATGGAGTACCTGTGACTTCATTCCCGTGAAGTTGAAGGTACATACCTTGTACTTAGAGGCTTTGACTTCTGATCTGGAAGTACCTGGAGTTGCAATTACGCTCCTGGTCTTGGGACACATATCTGGTGGTGATTGGGTGAGTTTCCCTCATGTTTTCTTGGGGCTTTGGCAGTCAAACCATATCGGCGGCTGTGGCTTAACCAGGGCCCGCAACTACCCTTCGAAAAAAGTTTGTGTAGATCTAGGAAGTCATTGAACCTTTTTACTCAGGACTTCCAAAGAAATAAAATGTCAGCAGCTTAGCCATTCCGAGCCTCAAACTTTCCCTTCCGGCGTACTGTAGGAGCCTGGATCATATGGTAATAGCGGAGAATTAAATGGACAAACACATGAAACGTGACATGGAAACTGAGGTTATGTAGGGAATTTGTAAGGCTAAGTGCAAACATTATGGACTTTTTGTACAGTTATGGTACAGGGTAGCTCAAACAGACTTCAGAATTTGTATTGATAGTTACTTGGCCCCTGCATTGGGGCTTGCACCCCGCTCGCTAAGAAGGCCACCCCCTCAAACCAGAATCTCCAGATAGTTCAAAAGCCTGGCTTCCGTTATTGAGAGTAGTAATAGTAGTAGTAATAGCAGCAGTACTAGTAATAGTTATAGCGACGCTGAACGGTCGTTTGTTCGAAGGGCATTTCTTTTTGACAGTTGCCTAGAGCCGCATGCTCGTGCAGCTCTGCGTCAGCAACTATGTATGGCATCATGCGGATCTTTTTGAACATCACGAGTGTAGCTGTTCTTGCGGGGACTTTAGCTGCCTCATTGCCACTTTCACTCATCAGATTGTGATAATCGTGTTTGTTTGCACTTGTGGGTCTTTGCCTGTGAGTTCTCGTGAGAAGGACCTAATTCGTTGCTGGTACATGGAACGGCTGTGATGTTGAGAAGCTCTTGTATGACCTTCGCCTTCAACTTTAATCTCATGCCAAACCCTGAGTACAAGTTATCTGCAGAAGTGTTGTCCCTGTGTAATGGCTATGAAGCTCTAAAGCAGCCTCATGCGTGTCACTCTCAGACTTAGTGCACTCTTTCGCGTGCCCGCCATAGTACCTAGTTTTCTGGGCTTTGAAAAATGGAGCGCTAGTTGTGGAAACTACCCGTGGATACCCTGAAGACTGCACAGGTTCAGTACGTCGGGGAGAAGGAGGTTCCTGCCTGGAGAGCAACGTGGCGCCACTTGACTGATTAGGGTTTAGGGTTCAATATTATGATTTGATGTGTGCGCAGCAAGTTTTCCCAGGAACTTGGAGCCGCGCTGATGGTGGGACTTTATTGTTGGCTGCACATTCTGGTCCAGTCAACTTTGTCTACAACCACATGTTGGGCTTGCTTTGTGATAAAAATGCTAAGCATGCCAGGTTTGTTATTTGTGTCCGGATTTCTACATGTTGCACGGTCATGCGTTACCATGTCTGTTCTCTTGTTGTTACTGAGACTTCATATGACAAGGATCAGAGTAGGAAGCAGCCGACCTCTAAACGGGCATCGCTTCTGCAATGATCGGCTGACAATTCCATCGATTCGGGGGAAAAGCCCACCATGCAAGCCACCAAGAGAAGCCGGATCCATTTTGCGTTGAAAGCTGGCCCAGGCTACGCCACGCAATGGCTGAATCTCGTGGATCTCTTTGCGATAGCACCTGGGCCTCAAGGATGTTTGACACTGAGACGTACCTCGCCCAACCGTAAAGCTCCTCCCAAGCTCTTGATAGAGCCCAAAGCCAGGCACTTTCCGGACTACATCTGAAGGATCTTTGCGCGTGATGATGCGCCAAGAAACCAAGTCATCGTCAATCTTTACTTGACAACTTAGCTGTCTACACAAGTATCCAGGTTCACATCGTGGGAAGCCAGAAATGCCTAATAATGTATCTGATCAATCGGAATCACCTGGCAGGGAAAAGCACAAAACCTAACACGCGTTGCAGGTTCCAACCCTAACCAAACCTTAAACCTTGAACCTTGAACCCGGAGACCTAAACCCCCAAACCCTACCCTGCTGCCATTCAACCCTGAAGCCAAAACAGGAACCCCAGAGCCCTAAACCCTAAACCGTTCATAGGTACCCTTTTATTTGGAGCTCGCCGGGCTCCTTGGCTGCCAGCAGCAAGCCCAATGGAGAAATGATGCCCATTGGGGTAATATTCAGGGTTTATAGGGGTTATATAGGGAGAATGGAAAAGAAAATGGAAGCTACCATTTAGGGTTTAGGGTTCAGGGTTTTTCCCAGCATTAGGGGTACTTTATTCGGGGCCCCCAAAATAAGGATCTGGGTTCTACATTGGGATGCCCTTATTTTGGGGAAACTACCAAAATAAGCGCTGGCAAAATAGGGGTCGTATGAGCAAGTACAATGATCGTTCTAAATGTGCATTTGTTGGTGGAGACTTCTGCAAGTTCACAGTTTTCCTTGGAATGCTGCTTTCTCATGAGGATCTTTAAGAACAACAGGTATCCATCAAATCAATTACCTCGGCATCCTCAGAATTATGATTCTGCCCCCCCCACTGTTTGTAATAGTAATGATAATAGTAATTATAGTAATAATAGTAATGATAGTGCAGTAATAGTAATAACGGTAATCGTTTTGACTCTTTGGAGGTTCGTTTTGAACAACTTGTCGACAGAAGAGGCGATAGGCATCTTGACCAATTGCCTTTTTGCGTAAACGTGCTGTTCAGCACATATCTGACTGCCCTGCTCGGACATGATTGCGTAAACTTGGGCAGCCCCCCTCTAACATTATCATGGAGAATCTCAGCATGGGTTGCAGAGATGGCCTGTATGTTGTTTTGACTTTTGTTGGGGAAGGCTTACCAGAAAGGACTCAAACTCCCGAACTCTGGCGTTGTACCACGTTGTACCTGAAGTTGCGGCCTTGCAGCTGTAGCTCTGTACTTTTCCGTCATAAAATGTTGCAATCAATCAAGCAAATTATGCGGCCGAAAGATCTTCTGAATGAACGTGGAATTCACTTGAGGAGTGGCTTTTGTGGGGTAGGGTCCAGGGTTTCTTGGGGGGTCCACCAACTTCCGACTCATAACCTTGGCCCTGAGCCTTGAACTATATTAGCCTTATAAAGGGACCCTTAGCAGTGGACATGCGGGTCCCTCTTCTAGTTTAGTTCAGTCCCTAAGATAGTCCAGAATAAGGAACCAATGTCCATCAAGTTATGTAGGAAATATCAACCCCTATAGTCCCCTATATAACGCCAGTTTCCATTTCATGTGCCATTTTCCTTGCCATTTGATTCTCCATTATTGATGTAGGAACAACCCCTTAAACTCTAAACATCCTAAACCTTAAACCCCTCTATATATAAATATTGACCATTGACCGTAGCTTCAAGGCTGAAGCTGGGAAGCTCCGCCGTCATCCGCAACTTAGACGCGGATAGGGTTTAGCGTTTAGGGTTTGGGGTTTATGGTTGAGGATTTAAGGTTAGTGAATACTACACTGATCATATTAGGGTCCTCTTATATCCCTATTCTTCCGGCATTACAGGGTGGGGGGTCCACCTCACGGATTGGGATGTACTTGGAGGGCCACGGGGGCTTTGTGAGTAGGTTAGTATCAGGGATAACTGTGGTTATGATTATGATTTGGCATATAGAGTGGTTACAAGCAACTAATCTCCCTGACACTCCACGAAGCGTTTCAGGTTTGGGGTTTTCATGCAGTTGAGCCCCCTTTACCTTTCAGCAGTTTGGGCTACTCTGGTTTTCTTTGTACTTAGTGAGCTACATGGGGATTGAATTGGGGCTTGCCTCTATGCCCTATGGGTCTAGTTCGTCTGGAATTTTGGTAAGCCCTGTCCTCAAGCTGTTGGGGGCCTGTCAGCAAGTGCTGTGAAGCAGGTTTTGCACCCCATGCTTCTTGCGGGTTCTTGGACATATTGATCCAGGTGCAGTGCAGCAGCATCCCCTTTGCCCTGAGGCGTCATTCGACTGATTCGAATCTTCCGCCTCCTTAAATCGCCCAAGATGCGCAACTGCGTGGACATGAGCTTCGGACTGCAGCAATGTAGAAGCCTAAAGAATCATTCATGGACTTGCAGGCACATTTTATACGGTTCTACAGTTCTACATGGGGACAGTAACTTATTTATCAGGCTTCTACATGACGGGCTGTCTCAGACAGGGCCTGACCAGGAAGCAGACTTTCTCATTTAATGTGACTCCTGTTTGTGGCTTATGATATTGCATTTTGGCATGGGTCCGACTGCAAGATGCATTTGAAGAACGACGTTTGTATTGAATTTGTGACATCTCGAATTGTCTAGAGGGCGTTTGTGTTTCAGGTGTTCGGCTGTTGGGTAGAGGTAGTCTTCTGTGTAGGAAGTCCGCCTTTGTGGTCGCACTGACATTGCGTGCAACTTCCGCACGTCATCATGAATCAGCTTTTTTTGTTCTATACGTCTCGGGTTGTCAATCGTGTTTTCCATGTATTACGACCATGGTCAAAGTTCCAGGGCTCCATCACATTCGTTATGATGGCCAGATGAGCCCTGCTCTAAACAGTTGCTGCACTTAACCAAGCCGCTCTCCGTGCATTGTTTACAGCCATTGAGCAGCTAACTGCAAGGGCACGCTGATTTTACACAAGGTTCCTGCTCTCATCTCAACGAGGTCGAAAGGCTCTCAACCCTACGCCGAAGTCCACCTTCCCAAATCGACTGCACATGGCATGGCCACGCACAGGATTATTGACATCGTGAAGGATTCCCTCCCTGGTTCCATGGCAGCAAGAGCGCGGACTCCAGACATGGGCTGAAGGAGGTTCCCAGGAAACAAAGACAAACTAAGATCATTTGTTGAGTTGAGTGTACTGGGATGTACGGAACTCCGCAGCAGATCTATACGCATCATAGGATGACGTCTACAGTAACTACAGTTGCCACCAGATTGTACGCAGCAATGTGTTGCTAGAAAATGTCAGATTGGCGCCTGCAATTTGGATGTTTTGACGAGTTCAGGAGCACATCCCCTCTTTTATGATGCTATCCAATAAGCTCTGCCTCAGAGCTGTGCTATTTTGACTACACTGCAAGTCCTAATGCATCTGCATGCCCTTTGAAGCTTTCTTGGAGAGACACATGACTGCCGAAGCCCAGGCATCGTGTCCGTCTTTTCGCTGACTGTCTTGGTTTGCGTCCTCTTCGCGCGGGGATCTCGAGCAGTGTCCAACTTCTTTGAGTGTGGATTCTTGCAAGTTCAATATGAGGGTTCTATTGGATGCCATATTAAGGTTAATTATATAGGTAGTAATTTATAATAGCAATAATGGAAATGAAAAAGAGACATACTTGTCATCTGATGCTCTTCATAGCAGCAAGGAGGTACATGACCACACCAAGACAGACGTTCTAGCAATACAACAGACAACCATGCATTTTCGTATCCATTGATTTAACAGCTTCAGGACAATGTCCGAATTCACTGGACAGCCTCCAAGGCCCTGAACCCCAATATCTACCCTATTATAATGAAGTAGTTTCCAGTTTTCTCTTCCATTATCCCAATATAACCCTCATAAAGGTGTATACAGTTACACATATATATACAGATAGATAGATATTGCCTTGTATAATGTACTAGTAGCCAAACCTTTGAACACTTACAAACCGAACTGACGCCCGGGTTGATGAAGGCACAGAGGTATACACGTAGAACCGCTCCTAGACAAAGAACCTATTAATCCAGGACCATCCCTGATGTTATCTAAAGTACATAGTATGACTTCAGGTACTCAAGCCGTGCTGGGATGTAGAATATGATTATAACGATCTGCTCCTCAATCTATAGGCGTCGGGGCTCTTCGAAAATGCCCTCCCCTGTCAGGTCCTGCATATACTTTGCCGAGGGTACACAGTACTCTGTGGAGCATTTTACCGATGAGCCAGAGCTCTCAGAACGTGCACCGGGTTATATAGGAGTTATATCGGGATAGTGGAAAATGGGGTATATATTGGGGTTATATAGGGATAATGGACAAGAAAATGGAAACTACAATTGAGGGTTTAGGGTTCAGGACTTCGTGCTCATAAGTTCTAATGGGAGGTTGCCCTATACCTCACGGACCCCTCCTGATATGCGATCAAATGTGGTTGAAAACGTGGATATAGTTGACCCTAAACACTAAACCGATTAGTCTTCAAAATGCTGAATAGAGGAGGCTTTGAAGGCGAGGAACTACAGTATCTGGAGGTTCAAGGATAGCGTGATCTTCCCAGACAAGTTGAATATGTGGGGCATGCACCCTTCCTAGTTGTACCTGCGAAGCAGCGATCATCAACCTGATTGAGCATAGCGGATCTGTACCAATTTCGCTGACTATAATGCGGTTGGAAGGTGCTATCCGCATCCCATTCCTGAGCCCCCAAAGACGATGTTGATTTGAAGGTATGCATTTTACCGGCACCATATAGAGGCATGCCCTCTTAATGGAGCAAGGGCTGCTAAGGCTTTGGTTATGCCAGCTCTTCGAAGAGGATTTGTTGAGCTTCGACTATGGAATTCGGTAGATGTAGTTATCTATCTGGTGTGAACAGCACTTAGGGTTTTCTTACACTTTCCTTTGCGTGGGACCTCCGCAACCCAGACTTGTTGATACGTAGGTGTTCTCACAATGGGTTCTCTGGGCTTTTTCATGAGGACTCTTCTTTTTTGGGGGGGGGTTGAGGAACACAGGATTCAGAATACGCCCATCTTCATTCATCATGGCAGGTGTCAGCGACTACACCCAGAAAATGTTGACTTTCCTTCTCTGCAGACATGCAGGTACCGGAATGTTGCTAACTACCTTGTCGCAGACATCCCAAGACCGTCACAAAACTACAAGTCTGCGGCTAGAAGTTTCTGCGTTCTGGGTTCTAATGATGAAAGATGGCTTGGGGATGCTGTAGCTGTAAGCCTCCGCCTCAACGCTCCACAGCGCCTGCTCAGGTATCCCTACGGTGTGTACATCAGGCCCCACGCCGCATGAAAAGTCTGATCAGCTGTGCCAAAGAAAGGTTGGGGGTTTCATACGACGTTCATGGTGCATTTCTTTAATAGCGAGTTTTCTAGCAGCACTGTGAGTATCCTTTAGAGCATGCCCTGAATTTCCCTTTTTTTAATATCGTTGGTTGAGTTTCGCTTTATCCTCCATGGCTTTAGACAGGGTAGGCCTTGGCTTACCCCATCATGTTGTCGTTGTTGAAGCACACGTCAGAAACAGCTTGCAAATACGCAGCCGTGGTTCCTCCCTTGAGAGAGGGCATCCCAGGTGGCATCTTTTCTGCTAATGTGGCTGTACGCCATGCAGGGATGAGCAATTTCTCAGTCTGGATCTTGTGGCGCAAGCACACAGAATCTAGAGGACTATGCTGCCAAATTAGCGTTTTTGAGCTGGGCCATCCAAGCAGACTCTAGCTGAAGCCCGATATCCCAGCTAATTACTCGGGGGAGGGGCGGGAACCCGATGCTTGAAACATGTTTCGGTGAAGACCACTAATCAGGCTACCCTCTCCACATGTCCCCACCAAATCGGGACCAACAACAATTGTCCAAACACTCCTTTACCAATCACTCAGTACAGTTCTTGCAGGACAGAATCCGCTTCAGGAAAATCATCCCGTCATGGCCCTTATGACGTTCCCCACAGTCCCAAACCTAATGATGATTGTTCAGGATCCTACAGTACCCTGGATATGCATGAGGGAGCATGCACTTCCCTGCTCAGACCGACGAAGAACGGATACGATATGGAGGTCACCCCTTTTAGGCGCACTGCTGTTGTTCAGTTTTGCATAATATACTATAATATATAATCTGCTATTAAATACCAAATCAATTATAAGATACCATAATATACTATGATACCCTACAATATTTTATAATATACTATATGAGCTGCGGTTGGGAGGTTGAGGTTGGACGTCGAGATTGCAAGTGAAAGTCTTGGGGTTGGAGAGCTTTCGTTTTTGTTGCGTGATTTCGGGGTTGAAGTAGGTAAGGTAAGGTTGAGATGACAAGGGGCCCAACAATCCGCAACACCAAGCATTCAGAATTCATCCCACGCGCTTCAAGGGCTTAATGCAACCAATTGAAGGCGTTGGATGCAAGATGCTCAATCCCCCAAGCTGGAGATCTAGAGTTTCCTATGAGACTCCTTCCTCCATGGGATGTAGCCAGATGATATGCCCCAACATTGTTGAAGCCGAAGAAGAGACATGAGAAATGAAAGGAAAACTCTGCTTCAGCGTGAGAGATCACCTACGTGGTATTCCACACTTTGTACAAGGAAACCAAGGCTTCCACAGGGCACAAGTATCATTCGAGTCATTGTTCTCGCACGCTTCACCGTGCCTGCATAGGCCTCGATACTTGTCTCTTGAGAATCGCATGCTGAACCCGAAGCCCAAAACCCGAAGAGATCCCCGAATGCCAGATCGATTCTTCATGCCTTCTGGTGGTTCTTCACGACTGCCACAACGGTTGGGTACGGCAGGGCGCTTAGACATGGCAGGACCCGGGTTGACAAGGGGCATGCATGTGGAGCTTCCGAAGGTTAAGCTCATGCAGCCCCCTGACACGGGAAGTCAACAGTCCCCATATACTCCCCGTGAAACCCCAGGGCCACAGAGAGTACCTCCATTTCGAGGCCTCCTTTTTGATTTGCTATCCGCACGGTTTTTGAGGAAGACCACCCGGGTCTATTGCTCTATTGAACCTACTTCAATTCTTCTCGCAACAGCCGCAACAAGCGACGGTAGTCTGCGGCATCCCAGAGCTGCAATATGAGGCCCCATCCACAGCAGAAAGAGAGGTCAGAGGAAATAGATATGTACCAAAGCAGCCTGCCTTTCTTGGCTTGTACTTAATCCTCATTGGGACACTCCCAACTCCTCCCTTTGGAACCTTGCCCTGCCCTGCCCCTCAAATTCAGAGTCTCCAGTAACCCAGACCCATGATAAATTAACCCCCTCCCTTCATGGGGATTCTAATAGGGATCCTAATATAAAGGCCCTTAAAAGGAGGGGGCTTATCAGTCATGGGTCTACATTAGCCCTGCCCGCTGCTGTCAGCCGCAGCCTGTTGGCTCTGAGAACAGCAGTGTGTGTGTGAGAAAAAAGTAAAACCTAGACTCCCTAAACTTCCAGGAACACTTCGAGGACAAAAAATGAGTTGGAGATGCGTGAGCGATGTTGTAACTTAGGGCTCCACTTACCAAAGTAATGGGAACTGGGTACTATATACCCTATAGTTACATAGCACAGTGACCTACTCTTCAGGTAACTGGGAGCCCTAGGCATACTCATAGTCAGGCCGGTAGTGAGTCAGTAGTGCCCATAGTGTATGGGAGCCTGCTGCGCCTAGCATTGCTGGGCGCGCGCTGTCATAGCTGTTGAAATGTGTATAATACAAAAACTCAACAAGGAGCACAACAATTCTGTTTTCAGAATATCACAATGAGGAACCACATCCAATTCCGACGCGCCACAACCATAGCCCCCGCGTCCAAGTACCCAAAGAGCAAGCACTAGTAATTCTGGCCCAAGACAAGTATCTAGGCTCACGCTTGGGCCCAGATTGCATTCTGTTTGGCTACTTGGGCCCTTGGCTGACTGGTGCTTACTAGGAAATAAGCGAATCAAATACCTGCATAATCTATTCCCTTATTCCTCACTAACCTCAGTAAGTAGGGGAGTAGCCTTCCTTCGGTCTCCAAAACATGCTACGCGTGTGGACGGTTGCTGGGGAAGCATTGGCAGCTTTGCCTCCTGGGCCTGAATTTTGGTTTCATGTAGTGTTATGTATGTATATATATATATATAGAGATAGTTGTAAAGGGCTATATAGCGTTGTATGGAGGTATATAGGGCCATATAGGGTCACAAAAAGTTACGTGGGGGTACATAAGGTATATAGGGGAATGGACAAGAAAATGGAAGCTACTATTTGGGGTTTAGGGTTAAGGGATATTATCCACCAATGATGGGAAATGGAAAAGAACATGGAAAATGAAATGAACACCTGGGACTCTAGATTCGTCGATGGGGATTAGTGTTCCAAAAAACAGAGCTACGATCTTAAGGCTAGGGATGCCGCAATAAGGATTATAATGTAATACTGGACAAGTTAAAGCGACCTCACTCGACCTCACCCTAGATGGTGGTTTATATAGGGAATAGTACCAGAATGGCCTTAACTTGGGAATTGAAACTATTCTAAATTACCATGAATGTAGTTTTTGTACCATGTTGGGTCCCCCTATCTATGAACTACTATTTGGGAATGTCTGGGTAATGTATGGGCTTTTGTAATTTCAACGGGGTAAGGGGGTACACCATCGCCCATCTACATCAGCATGTTTTGTCAAAGGATCACTTTTTACAATGGCTCGAGCTTCTACATTCCCAATGGTGAAATGGATAGTGCGAATGCGTATGCAGGGACCACATAATAGAAGTATCATGTTTGAAGGTTTGGGAACTGTGCAAAGAGGAGTCTGGTGCTCATAGGTCTTGAGGCTTGGGGTTTGGGGTTGAGGGTTTGGATGGCTGGCTCTCCCAGAAAATTTTGCTTTTCATTGGTTGGTGGTCCTCGGTTTCTTCAAAGAATGAGTCTTCAAATATAGTTCACACCAGAGAGGCTGCCTTTTTATTCCTGAGTTACTTGGGACCCTTGTATAGGGGCAGCAATTCTCAAGAATACAGGGGGGGGTTGAAGGGCATCATGCAGGCTAAGGGTTTGCTTATATAGGGCTTTGCCAAAGCTGACGAGAGAATCAACTGAGGGTTCCCCTGAGCAAACTTAGGCATAGACTGCTGACTACTAGGCTGAGGAGTCTTCAGAGAACCGCAGGGTATGGGTGCAGAGCAACGTGTGCCTTCTAAACCCGGGCCTGTACTTCCAGCCCTCCACCCTGGGCCGACATTAGACTAGAATGCGCATTCTGATACTACAGGCATGGCGTTTGGGGGTCGGGGAAAGGGTTGTCGTTCAGGTCAACATCGCATGAATGGAAGTTCTAAAACAGCTTCCAGACTATGCGAGGCCTATCGAGGGGCTTGCAGATGTTCGTGCCCTGAAGCGTGGTCTTTTTTGGTACGCGATGTCCTTTTTGGGAGTCCTTGAGAACTAGCTTCTTTCTTATGTCCAAGAGGTTTGGACGGCTCACATCATCTGCAAGTTGTGAGCAAGCACGGCTGTCCGCACTAGCCGCCCACAAACACTGTGACTCCTTGTCGGGCTTGTCTCGTCTGGTTCCTTGGTTAGGGGGAAGTCACTCGTGTTAGGATCTCATCATTCGAAAATCCCTGGAACCTACGGCTGTTAGCATAGCGTCATACATCACAGGATTGACTGTAATCATGCATTGAGGTTTAGGAGCAATGTCAGCCAAGGAAGCGGCACCTGCAAGGCTTGCACGGCTTCTCCCGTTTTCGGCAGACGCTCATTTGCGATGGCAGGAGCCTGGACGATGATGAAAGGACTTGTGGGACCGAAACCTGCTCGCGTGTTATCTCAGGACTCAAAGTAGGGGGCATCCATGTCAAGGGGTCGGATGCAGAGGCGTGCTGGTGCACTAGTGCAAATAGAGGTTGGACCCCTCGTCAGGTTGCTGTCGCCCGCAGATCTACAGCTGGTTCTGCTACCCTTCGGCCCAGCAGATGCTGAGCAAGTCAACGCACTGATTGCTGCGGCGCGAGGGGGCTGCGCATCTGACGTTGAGGAGATGCTGCGACGACCTCAAGACCCCAACCTGGTTGAAAGGACAATCTTTGGCCTTCCCGGCTTTGACACACCTCTTTTGGCAGCAGTTGAAGTTGGAGATATTGAGAAAACACGCCTCCTGCTTGAAGCTGGTGCAGCTGTGACTGAAGAAGTGCTTGAAGCAGCTTCCTTGGATCTCAAGCTCCTTGACCTCCTGTTGGACTACGGAGCTCCGGGCACAGGCCAAGGGGTCCATGTAGCTCTATAGTACGTATATATGTAAATTCTGAAGTAGTTACATGGGAACGCCTTTAGGCCCCAAGCATAGACTATATGCTCATGCCTACATGGACCCTTTGAAAGGTCGCTGCCTCTACCAGGCCTCCGCAGCAGGTTGCGCGGAACTTGTGCGCAGGCTGTTGGAAGCGGGGGCCGACGAAAACTACTTGCACTATGAAGAAGCTGAGCTGCCCAGTTTCCCTATGGCTCCAAGTCTATAAACAATACCTACATTGGGCCCTAAACCTTATAAACAGTACCTACATGGAGCCTTAGGGTTAGTGGCCACAACTTCTTGAAGGCTTGTTCTTCTCAGTGAACATTGTGGGTTATGTAGATCTTTTGGAGGGATTTCCTTATCATCAGTCCTCTAGTAGCAGATAGACGCTATATGAACCCACGCTGCATTTAGAAGTACATTTAACGAAGCTACGTGTATCAGCATTTACTTATTGCCTCCAGCAAAACAAAGTGAATTTGGACGCATACTTAAAATTGAAATTCAGTCCGTGTATGGTCAACACTCGAGCTCCTTGAATACGACGCAGCACATGTGAAAATAGAGCTCGTCATGATCCCCTCATAGAAAGTTCAGAAAGGAACTGACAGGGTCCAGTTCTTGAAGTTAACATGTAGCTCGGGAGCCCAACCATGCCCTCTCAATAATCCCTTTACATCGACCCTAAACCTTACCCATCCTTACCCCTAGTTTTATAAGCTCCCAAATCAGGACAACCACCTCAAATTCCACTGCACGACTCCCAGACGCAAAATTGCAATTGCCACGCCGCTTTCTATCGCAGCGCAGCGGGGCCACCTGGAGGTTGCGCCTAGGCTAGTTACAAAAGGGCTCAGAGGGTTTTTACAGTTAACATAGGGTTCACCATGATGTTTTGGTTAGGGTTTAGCTTTTAGGCTCCGGTCGGTTAGAATGTTTAGGGCTAAGGCATTGGGACTCGTGGCTTTGTACCTTGAGGGTTTGGTGGCTTAGGCCTAGTGTTCAGACCTCTAACGCTGAATCTTTTTCGAGGGCCTTTCCAAAAGACGAAGTTCAAGCCTTGGGTCTGAAGTCTGTAAAGATTTCTTGCTTTGGGGTCATGACAAATTTTCAAGCTACGCAGCTAGGCCACAGGGTTAGATGCTCATTGGCATTGTCACCGTTGCTATCATGATACGAGCTTTTACAGCCTTCCCGCAATCTGAGAAATTATTCTCGATCAGGACTCCAAAGCCAGTTGTAGGACACTCAACGTGCATGCTTCTTTCTTTTGGGCAACCCATATCGGGGTAGCTGTGCTGATCTCCACACGGACTAGGTTCAGGGCTTAGGCAGAATTGCGACACTGCGTTTCGAGTCCGCTTGACCATCGACGAATTTGAGAACCACTCGTCATATCAGAATCTCCTCAGGAACGTCAGAGCCAATCTAGGGTCAGCTTGCTACTCATCCCCTACTCAATACCGGTCGCTCATGAAGCGTCTTGCATTTTGGAGCATGCCAACCGACAGATGTGAGTCAGAAAAGCAAGCAGCCCATGTATCTAAGCCTGAACATGACGAGAACACATTTGCATGGGGCTGGTACGATCGTTAGCCTCAAGTCCTCAGAACCAAGGTGAACATTTTGATGAGTGCTGGAGCTGACATCTATGAAGAGGCTTCAATGGGAAGTCCTTTGTACGCAGCATGCTCGATGGGGCATGTTGACATTGCACGGCTCTTACTGCAGGCTGGTGCTGAGAACAGCAGCTGGGGCTTTGCAAAAGAGACCCCGCTGTATGTGGCATCGCTCAAAGGTCACGTCGAAGTTGTTGGCCTGTTGCTAGAGTGTCGGGCCAACGTCCACCGAGGTAGTTCGATAGACACGCCCGTATATGTTGCGGCCTCGAGGGGTCATGTTGAGACTGTGCGACTCTTGCTGAAGGCCGGTGCCGACAAGCGTCCAGGGCGGACGTCAGAAACTCCCCTGGGTGTAGCAGCGAGGAAAGGTCATGCAGAGGTCACATGGCTCTTACGATGCCACGCGGTTGCGACGAGTGCGTGGCGCCTTGGAAGACTTGTTGCTTGGTTGACTGTAGCTGTGACTTTGGTCAAGGTTGGAAGGCTTTTCCCGTGCCTATTGAGCATTGCAAGAAACGCGCGCTGGTCCCGAGCCCCGAGATGACCGGCTGAGCAACAGCTGGCCAAGAAGCAAAAGGGGCTGAATACTTCAAAGTCGGAGCTGCTGTGTGGTTGTCTGCATCAGATCTTATGCGCTTGTCTACCCTGGCTTGCACACTGTACCAGGTTCGCTTGGTTCCTACGGTGGATATTTAGATTCCTCCATGACCTCAACTACCCTGAACCTTGGAAATAATGGTACTATAGTTGAGTTCATGCAGGGCTTTTAACACTATAGTACTGGCCACAAGGCAAGCTGATTTACGACCAAGTTGTGCTTAGCAGTTTAACCTGTGGGTTGAGGGCCCTTTCTTTAGACGTGTTAGGCTTCTGTAATCCTGCAACCCGGGGGAAACCGGCGAGCATGTGAACCATACACAAATCTTGGCCGACGCCTGCTCACAAACCCCAAAAGTCCGGATATGAGAGTTTGTCAAGAACATGCAAAGCATCCTGTTGTTAGGTTGTCATTTTAGTCGATGTGAAGTGTATTGGGTTTGGGTTCAGGCCCACGCGTCAGCAGCAAGTCTTCACCCATATGGGTACGTAAAACACTTAAACATGTACTGGGAAGTAGAGAAAGTAGCATGAGACAGAGGGAGAGAGGGAGAGCGAGAGAGAGCCAGAGAGAGAACGGCCATGTTCATGCACGGGGCGGGAGCGCAGCTCGGTTCACCTCGTAAGGAATGGGCATGATCTATAGAAGAAGAAGCAGAGATTCCTGCAATCCTGTAATTCCACCACCACGGAGCAAGAACGAAGCCCATTTGCCTACAGCGCGAAGGGGATCATTACGGCTTCTTCCCATGGACGTGTGTAGCATACACTTTGTTGTAATCCGCTGTAGGGCAGCAAGCCAAGCCCGTCCAGGGAGGGCCCCGGGGGCCAACGTGCATCCAAAGTAGAATGCCTTGCATGGAAATACTTTTTTTTGATAGGGGGATCCCAATATAGTAGTTTCACAAAACAGGGAGACCCCAATATAGACCCCAAAATACTATACTATAGTCCTTATTATGGGGACCCCCAAAATGGTACCCCTAATTTTAGGAAACCCCCATATAGATCCCGAAATACTACAATCCGCATTTTCGCAAAGCCCTAAAAGCTCTAAGGCGACGATGTCCCGACAACCACCGCTGGGCGGCTCGTGGCAATCTGCACATTCTATGCCAGAGACTTACCCTGGCTCTGATTCTATGAAGAATACCTATATTGGGACCTATTGTGTATAAGTAGTACCTACATTCAAGCCTTAGGGTAAGACACGAGCCTACGCCCCACAAAAAAGATGAGTTAGCCGGGGCTCGCTGTGTTCTGGCCCTCAAAGTGCTTGTAGCCTGACAAGTTTTTGCAGACCAGGACGAGACATGTAGTGCTGTCAGTTGTCAAACAACTGCAAAGTTTCTGGGATGGTTCGAGAGCATGATCCAGAATCAATGTGAAACATCGGCTGCTACGTAAGGCACTCGAAACTCAATGCTTCTAGCCATTGGAAGCTGCAGCAGTGGGTAAACAAGTACCGGATTGAATGCTATGTGTGTTGTCTGTCGTCTTTCATTGCGAACGTCTGACTCTCACAAGCTTGATACCAGAGATGGGCGAAACCTCGATTAGTTAGCTGTTTTTGAGTCACGCAGTTGACCTGTCAGCGTTACGTAACACATCTTTGAGAGACAAAGCTTCTCGCGCAAAATAAAGATTTTCAGCATTTATTTGAGAATCCGGGGCAGAGCCAGCTGTCTGCCCTTAACTTACAGGTTCTTAGTAGGGAGTAAGGGAATATATACTATATTCCATGATTTCCTACCAAGAACCTACCAAGAACCAGTAAGTTAAACCCCTCAGTCGGACAAGCTGATCCCAGGCTGGTGTGGTGCTGGTTGCGATCATGCTGACAATCGTGGGCGGCGCGGCAGCAAGCGAGTTTCAGAGAGGGATTTCTATGAACAGGGAAGGCCAACATAGGTCAGTGTAGACTCCCCCTAGTACAATGAAGTTACGATTATCCTTACTTGTCAGGATCCCCAAATGGACCCTGAATTGCTGGAAAGTTATGACTAGATGGGGCCGCGGAGTAGCTTGAGGTGGTGGTGCCTGAGGACAGTCCCTGCCCTAACAGGGACTCCGCTTGACAATCCCCTACATACCCATAGATCTTTTCAGGGCACTCTCATTTTCAGAAACCCCTACCATGCCCAGCAGAAACCTGTCCATTTGCCCACCTGATGCTGATTTGTTGCATTCTTCGAGCCTCCGCAATGTCTCTGCCTACCCAGACAGTGGT
>CAJNIZ010025302.1:50277-63828 GCA_905231905.1 Symbiodinium pilosum
TCTATGAACTGTTCAAAACCCTCTAGAAACTGTTATAAACCCTCTACAAACCCTTCATAAACCTAAGGTATATCACAAGACTCAGACCAGAGGCCACAGGACAACAGGGGGGAAGAGTTTATGAACCCTCTACAAACACTATAAACCGATTCTAAACCTCAATTTAGACCGCAAGACCCAGACCACAGGCCACAGCACCACGGGGGGGATTACGAACCCTCGAAAAATATTGTAAACCTTTTTTAAATCTTACTTTAGACCGCAAGACAAGACCCAGACCACCGGGGGGGGGACCTTCTCTAAACTTTAATTTGGACCGCAGGACAAGACCCAGACCACAGGCCACAGGGCGGGGGGGATACCATGGCGGGGGGTGGTGGATGCATCGGAAGGATTCTGGCAAGCTGTGCCATGGCATCGACCTACCCATCATGATCGTGAGAGATCCTGTTTGGACAATTTTTCCTCTCCATGCCCCAAGATTATGCAACTCCACACTCTGCAGACACACTTCAACGTGCCCACGGGCCTCCAAGTAGGGCTCCGAGTCTTAACTTGAAATCCTCACCCTAGGGATCCAAATAGCCGCCAAAAAATTGGTGTAGGTAAGATTTACAGATTTTCGGGCCCAGTGTAGGTTGTATTTGTATACTTTTAGGGCAAGTCCTAGACCCTAAGCTGCGCTGAGACCTCAGGTGGAGCATTTTCGGCACATTACCCGTGCCAGCCCAAGGGGATTTCAGGTTTTGTGAGCCATTTGGCTTAGTCGGCGGGCGGGTAACCTTCAACCTTTTGGCTCTGACATGCCTATGTATATATATATATACATATACATATGCAGAATCTTATGAGAATTACAGGATAACCTGTTGGCTTATGTATGTGTATTCAAAAAGAGCCTTGTTGGCTAAAAGATTGGCGTCGTGAGCCCCCGAAGCTCGGCAGCTAGGTTTGGAGATTCGGGTTCACAGGTTTACGGGTTGCAAGGGCAAAACGAATCTGGAATGTTTATCGAGATGTCTGATTCATCTTGCTGCTGCAAAAAAAGAGCCTTGTCTCATTGCCTAGGCGCCTCTGTCCAGGTTCAGGATTGGGGCTTACAGTGTACACTTGTCGGAGTAGTGCGGCAAGAAAAGCTGGGACCTCCTGGAAAGGGATTGTGCTGTCATGGGAACGAGATCAGTGTGGTGCCTGAGGTGCACGGCTCTTAGGCTAGGGGTTTGCCGCGTTTCGGTGATAATGGATGTCTAGTTTTTGAGCTGTGGTCC
This sequence comes from Symbiodinium pilosum, assembly GCA_905231905.1. Taxonomy (NCBI): domain Eukaryota; class Dinophyceae; order Suessiales; family Symbiodiniaceae; genus Symbiodinium; species Symbiodinium pilosum. Next base: position 51,546 of record CAJNIZ010025302.1, read on the forward strand.
TCTCGTTAGGCGTTTGGGCACTGTTGCTTCCAGGGATCGAGTTCAGCCTGTTGAGTCCCGGGCTTTGTTCGATTTATGGCCTGTGGAGCTACGGTGGATACTTCTCTGTATGGCCAGGTGAACAAGCATCTCAATGTTGGAGGTCCGCAAAATCGATTCCATGTGTATGCCGTCATAGATACAGTGAGTGCATTTTTGCTTGGGTGGGCGTAGGAGGGGACTTCAATTTCTGCAATTTTTATAACACACCAACGTGCAGAATCTTGTGCCCGAGATGCACAGAGCGTGCCCCTGCAGCAAAATCTACAAACTGGATACATCGCGGGGGAAAGTTCGGGCATCACGTCGTGGGCCACCAACAATCAGATTTGCCAACAGAGCAGTTCGACTTTGGATGAAGAGCACACAATCCCCCAATCCCGAAGGAACCCCAAAGTAGGCAAAATTTAAGGACTTTAGGGGGCCGAATGCAGGTATCATTTGTAGCCCTCGATATACAACCCCCATACCGCCCGAGTTTCCATTTCAAATGCCCCTTGTGTTTTCCATTCGGGTCTCCATTATTGGAGGGTGATATCCCTAAACTCTATAAACCTTGTAACTAGTAGCTTCCATGTTCTTTTCCATTCCGCTAGTTACCCCCATATAGCCCCGTATTAGATTTGGACGTCCAGGGAATGTTCAGCTTGCGCTACCTTTCGCGGACAGACAGACAGACCAGCACGGTATGCGTGTAGCTACACATTTCGCCAAGTAGGTGAAACCGAACACCTCGAAGCCCCCAATGCCCAAACTGGCCTACCTTACGGGTCCAAGCACGCAAAATTTGGTACTTGGGATTTGGGAAGTAGCAATTGTAGTGCAAGTGTTGGGCAAGTAAATGATAATTGAGGACTTGGAACCTTAGGGCTAGGGATAGAAGCCCAATGATTGGAAGTCAATTGGAAAAGGAAATGGACAATTAGATGGAAACTGGGAAAACATACCGGCTTATGGAGATTAGGGTTTCAACGAGCAGGTAGTTACCTTTCTCCCTGGGACTTGCCAGGAAGTGGATCAAGACCCAGAAGGGCAAGGAGGGGAAAGTGAACTTTCGAAACTCCATCGCACACTCAGGCAGGAATCCGACCGGTCAATTGGGAGTTTCTGCAAGATTTACATCCTTAGCCTCCCCAATGTCACTATATCGTCCCCCTCCTTATTCTTCCAAAGGTCACGCCCAAGATTCAGAAATCCGGTTTCTACAGTTTCAGGGATTCCCCAAGGGTGGATGCCGAATTGCAACCATGCATTGTTAGAGCAAGCTCTTTGTTTCAAATGCTCCTCACCCTAAACCCTACACTGGCCCCTAATATGGGCCCTTAAACTTGGGATGCTTATATATGCCTAGTACATACCCCATATGAGCTATAGTCTAAACTCCTTAAAGGGGGGACATATAGGGGATTATATAGGGGANNTTAGACTACAGCTCATATGTACCCTGAAGGGTCCTTAGCATCCCCCTAGACGGCCTTAGGGCGCACATGAGGGGCACATGACAGGATTGTGAAATGAGCACCAATTGTAGCAGTTTAGGGTTTCATATTTTAGGTGTCTGAAGAGCTACAACTTTCATCCCCTCATGTGAGTTGTAGTCTAAACTCCTTAAACGTGGCTATATAGAGGACTATTTAGGGGATTATATAGGGGACTACTGTAGGCTTATCTAGGGGGATACCAGGAGTTTAGACTCTAGCTCATGATATTTCAAGGGGGACTACTATAGGGCTTATCAAGGGGGATGCTAGGAGGTTCGACTATAACTCATGTTGTTTGAAACGGGGTTGACTTGGGGATTCTAGAGGCTATCAAAGATTCTCATGTAGTTGTCTTGAGGACAACTGTTTGCATGAGCCCCTATGAGCCCTTACTTGACTGGGGGTTAGTCGGGAATAATGGAATAATCTATTACATTCGGACCATCATCTCGAGAGATTATATCATATTCCGTTATTCCCTGCTCACCTCCAGTAAGTATAGTAGGAATACAAAGGAGCCTTTTCTATGATCACCATACTAGTCCCTTGCCCTTCGTATTAGTGAGTTATCTGGGCCTGTGAGACCCAAACCCTAAACCCTAAACCCTATACCCAGGCTAACCAACTCCCGAAAAAAAGTCGACGGATGGGCAAGCTGCAACACCCAAGGCTGGGTCAGGGCTACTTAGGGTTTAGGAGTCAGTGCTATAGGGTTTGGGGTTCAGACTCTAAGGTTTAGGTTTGTATGGTTTAAGAAACCAGGGGTGCAGGATCTAGGGCTTGGGATTTAGGAGCCATGATGTTGAAATATACCCTGCCCAAGCAAACCTCGCGCCGCTCATGAGATAGGCCTTTTTTGAGCCCTTGTGAGTGCTATGCATACTTGGGTCAGGGGGATTAGTAACAGGTGGAGAACGCTATAAGCCGTAAAATCACTACGATTATACTCCCCCCCTTCTAAAGTAGGGTCCCAGAGCAACACTTGTGCCTAGGGTCTCTTTTAGGGTGAACGGCGATTAGAGCCCTGGTTTCTTTGGAACCAGGAGACTCTTTTGCGATCTGTTGCGGCTCCATGTTTTTCGGAATTGTCATGTAGGCTGTTCCTGAGCACAAGTGTAAAGCTGCGATGTGGAGGTTTCCCAAAATTAGGGGTACCTTTCTCTAGGCCCCCACAATATATTAGGGTACCATATAGAAGCCTGAATGATTCTGAACATTGTCTCCTTCTACTCGGTCTAGCTTCATAGTCCAAGCCACCTCGAATCCATGCTTTTTCTTTTGCCCCTACATGGCAGTGTTGAGCGCACGCCGTAGGTATGTCTTGCATCCAGCCTGGGCAGCTCCGCAAGGGTTAGGGTTTTCAACTGGATCAAAATTTACGGGTTGGAAGTTCGCTTAAACTCATGGAGTGCAGTGTAGATTTCTTACAAGAAGCTTGTTACAATCGGTGGGATGAATCAAATTAGGTGAATCTTCTCTCCTTGAGCTGCCCAAAAAACTCGCACAAACTCAAGTTGTGGATTGTGTATCGCAGGAGTGGGAGGGAGTTTCGCTCTCGCTTGGTACGTTCTGGAAAAACCATTTAGACCTGGAGGTGTGGGTTTGGGTGTTTAGGGGGAGTCTTTCTACATCAACACAATCCTTCCCCTAGGCCTGAGGTTCCTGATACTTCGATTTAACACTTTCGAGGGCGTGGTGTAGATGACTTGGATAGAGCCTGAGAGAGCCATGCAAGTGAGCAAGCTTTGATCCACGCCGGATCCGGAAATGTTTGTAGGTCTACCTGCCCTGTCCATTGGTCATGAATTTGCGCTAACCCCCCTCACAGGCAAAACATGAGACTTGCTCAAATTCTGACAGGCCCAGGGTCATACTAGGTCTCTTCTATATACCAAAAGCCCGATTTATATCGCACAGGTTATTGCTTTAAGTCTCTTTTGTGTAGCCTTTACATTACCAGCTAAGCATCTGTCAGCCTGCTAGATGAGCATTTCAGCTCCGGGCAAAAGAGCAAGACTCTCTAAACCCTGAACCCTAAACCCTGAATCCTACACCCCAAAACCCTGAACCCTAAGCCCTAAACCCTGAACCCTAAATCCTAAACCCTAAACCCTGAACCCCAAACCCCAAAACCCTCAGGACTTGAGCATCCTCGCCCTGGAAGGTGTAGCTGAACCTGCTTCTGATCCTGCGTGATAATGCAGGGCGCCAAGTCTGGTCAGGATATTGGGGTTTCGATAAATAAGCGGAACCTACATACTGGAGTTTGTATAAGTTAGCAGGCAAAGGCGCACCATTTCCAAAGGAGTAAGGGCGTCCGTCTTGGGGAGCCCCATAACAAAGATAACTTGGAGTGCATTGGGTCCTTTTTGCGGGCAACCCCCATAGCCCTCATGAAGCAATCACAGCCCCAGAAGGTATAGAGTTGGGGTGGCAGATTAAGGCAAGCATTCAAACCATGGTAGCCGCAGTGTCCGTGTGGGAAGGAAGCAGGGAAGGAAGGGACACCTTTAGCCGCCGATGTTCCACGTATTTCATTTGGCAATTTTGAGACAGCTCTACTGCCCTGCGGTAGCAGAAATCCAAGATCCCCTTCCCTATCTACACAAAAACATGCCCTCCCTCATGGGGTGCAAAAAGGAATCCGCAATTATTGAGAAGCCCCGTGGCAGTCTTGCTGTCGCGCCTCAACAACCACAAGGAAACTGGTTTGACAGAGGCCTGTGATTTGTGATTAGTCGGCTCTTTGTCAATTTCGAGGCCAGCTGCTGGCTTTAGATTCCGTTAAAGGGTTTAGGGTTAAGGGTTTGGGGTTTAGGGTTAGGGTTTAGGGTTAAAGCACTGCATAGGGTTGTGTAGGAATACAGCGTGCAGGGTTTCATGTCGCGATGAGGTATTTCCGTCATTCATGGACCCTGTCTGTCTGCGTAGGAGAACTATGCTCCGAGCAAAATGGAAGCATGTAGGCTAGGTTCATTTTGAGTTGAATCAAGAAAGGAAGTAGCCTGCACCCTAGCCTATTATAGATCCCTTTATAGCTCAGTTTTTTCTTGCTGGGTTCCGATTACATGCGTTCTCAGCGCTTCAGACAACATCTTCTTGCCCTGGAGGCTTGTGTACATGGGACTTTCCCAGATGTTGGGTTTCCATACTTCACATCCCTGAATCGATGTTCAACCTTCATGTGATAAAGATCCCATCAAAAAGGAGATCCCTCGTTGAAAGCCTGCTATATGTCGGACTCCCAGCCAGCCTGATGAGGATTTGTTTTACCATTTTGTTGGAGAACTCTTGAACTTATAACCCGAAGAACTTCAGATCTCAGAAAAGCTCTTCATCTAGCCCCTAGACTTATTTGCAAGCATTCACTGATGAGGGCCATGGCCCGCACGCCCTGAAGACCGAAACCCTGACCTTTGCACTTTGAATGCCGCACTTTTTTTAAGATCCTGCCTAGGCAAAACGATCCCAACAATCCTCCTTTCATCCTTTCTTGGGTCAGGGGCACTTGGTAAGGTTGCTAAGAAAGTGGATATATAACTGGAGTTAGCATATTGCTTGTTGGGGTTATAGGTGGACTTGCTAGCGGCCTGTACCTCCAGGCATACTTGCAATGCCACCTTGTTTCGAAAAGCCCCCTTCCCCCTGCCAATACCTTTCTCGGGCTGTCAAGGACCTAAAGGCTTCGAAGAAGCTGAGCTTAGAAGACTCGATTGTACGAATGCATCCTGAGAGACACCAAGACTATAGAGGTTATGTATATATATATGCAACGTTTATAGGGAGCATCTCATTTGTGTTGTTTTTGGTTGTACACGGTTCTGAGAAGCCAGGTGCATTTTGTTTTACTAGGTGCTCAGCGCTGACATATCTAGATTATTGCGCCCCTCTTAGCGTCCTGCCTTTCTGGAACCCTAAGGGTGCGAGGATCCAATGGTCATAGAATTATCTACCAAAACGTGCGCAACTCATAGGACGAATGATTGGGCACATTGCTTCTTAGTTAAGGGGAAGACGTGTCTGACTTGGTGTCTCCAGTAGCGCTCCACGACATCGTTCTACCTTTTCCTTGCAGGTCTAGAGGGGGAAGCACTGCTTACCTGTGACCAATCACGATAACAATCACATTAATAAGAGTAACGGCAGTCATAACAATAGCAGTACTAATGATAACGGGAATCGTGTTGCAGACCAGAGCAATACTTGCACATCCAAAAGCAAAGGATAACACTAACAATAGTAGCGATAAGGGCAATCATAGGATGCACTGCACAGTGCAGCAAACCTGCTCGAAGATCCTGCCCCCCAAGGTAAAACCTTACAATCCCCCTGAAGTACATAGAATATGGGGTATATGGGGATCTTATTATAATATACGCAAAGCAATAGTCTATCTACTTAAGGGGAACTATAATCTACTGGGAACCCCTTCAAATTCCCTGTTTGTGGGAGCATATGATTGAACAACACATGCAAACACTGCAGCGTGGTAGAAGCCGGGGCTGCATAGATTTTCATATAAACTGAAGTTAATAACACCAATTACAGTAGTAATAATAACTTAATAGTCTTCCATAGGTCTACATAATAAGTGGGAATTTCTCAGAAAGTCTTGGCCCTGCTTGGGGTGCCCGCATAGGGTCTTCAGTATAGGGTTTGGGTTTCCAAAACTCATTGAATGGTTAGACTACCAATGATCTTTTCAGAGTTTTGAGTCATGATGGCCGTTTTTTTGGGTGTATGTACCGACCAGGTAAGATTGGGGCGCGCCTTCTGATGTTAGGCCTACCATTGGTACCTGCCAATGTAACCAATTTGGGGTTTCCCAAATGAGGGATACTTTTTGGTGGGTCCTTATATGAAGGATGATACTATACTGGGGTCTCTAAAGGGGTCCCGTCATTTTGGGAAACTACCATATAGCCCCTACGAATGGAGAGACCGCAATTCAGCCTTTAACTTCATTTCGAAGCCATGGCCAAGACTTCAAATGCTTGGCCCCAGAGATAATCCCTATATGATCCCTATATAATCCCTGTATATCCCGTATCCCCTACTCACCCCAGAAAAGTCCGAGAAGCGTTGAAGAGAGCTGGTATCAACCCCACTTCTGAGGCCCCCCTCGATCCAGCATTTCGAAAAGCCACATCGGGAGACTGTCGCAACCATGGATGCATCGAGGGATAGGCATATGGCAGAGACCACCGTTATGATAGTCAGACTAGCAACAGTCATAGCAACTGTGGCAGCAAGATGAGCAGCAGCAATCAGTAGTACTAGTGCCAATGGCTGCCACTACTTGTGTCTATCAGTACGGGTGACAGCAGTGATCTTACTGGCACTGGGCGAGTCATTAGCTAGAAGCTGTAGCAACAACCGTGGTAGCAGCAATCTTGTAGTGAAAGCACCGTGCATTTCCGTACTCAGCACTCATACATGCAACAAGACTAATTCTCGTTTGTAGGGCGGCATGACCTGGTAAGAGGGCTATGGCCGCATGGCTGGCCACGTGACTAGTGACTAGAGCTTTGAACATAGGCTTATCCTTCCTGTACGGGCCCAGCTATGTTAGAAGCACTTTTCAGGGCGAGTTTGAGGCATCCCTTCAGAGACAAATTCGGGAGCATCGTCAACTTGCTGCACGGGTCCCTACCTTTTGGACACCCTCGAGATTACAAGTATCAGTACTGCTACTACTGCTGTTTTTAGAACCACTAGTAGTATTTCTGTTACTATTACTTTTCTTACCCGGTCTCCCAGTCGTCCACATGCAAGACAGCAGAACGACTAGACGGACTGGACGTTCGGCAGCCCCCAGCGTCAAGACGGTTCTCATTAACAGCAATCGGCTGAAATGATATGTGGTAGGCATTATAGCTTGAAGCAGTGTATTTGGGAGAAGCAGCTCTGCTCTTTGCTACTGTAGGGAGATGATTTACTCAACCACGCAAACCAATATCCCCCACACAACAGCTGAAAGTTGCCAAAAGTTTTCCTCCGGACGACCACAGCACACCCTCCTTCATTGCTTGATTGTGTGAGGGCTTAGCTTTGGTTGCATAGACCCGCAGCATTGAAATGTTCAATCGAAGCACCGCTTTGGCATGGATTCATGGCTTTAGTAATCTTCAGGCAGGACGATTCTCTCCAAGAACCCTTTCGAAAATCTGTTGTTAAGGCATCTCAAAGATGGCTGTATAAGCAAGATCACATGTACAGACTAAAGCTCAGGTGAGTAGGGCCCGTTCCTACGGGCTTCACAGCTCCAGCTTTGCAAAGCTCTTCTAAGCCCAATGTTCATAACCCGAATATATATCCTACTATAGTAGTTTCCATTTTCTTCTCCATTATCCCTGTTTAACCCCTATACAACCCTTATACACTATTCATTAGGAACTTTGTCTTGCATCTGTTATTGCCGTGAGCAGAAGTCATAATCCGCTCAAAGTAGCCGGGGGGCTCCAACAAAATCCTGCCGCTTCGCAATACCCCGCGCAGAATTGTGGCAGCTTTCGAACTTCAGTAGACTGCTTCGACAGAAACTAACGATCGCGGCTTCTGAAAGTTGCAGTGTCTGTATTGCAAAGCTTGGATGACTCATTTTGGAAGATACTGAAACATGCGTAAACAAAGGTCCATCATGCATCCGAATTTAGCAACATCCTCGCACAGCGCAGTACAATATTAAGATATACATATGTATACATATACAAATATTAATATTACATATATATGTATATACATATGAATATAACATACGTATATATATATATATGTACATATTCAAACATATTCATGTACATTTTTATACCATGGGATACAGAATCCTCACTGCAGAGAGCCCAGTGCTTGCAAGGATTCAGTAGGAGTGTGCAGAAGGGGTCACTGATGTTCGGAAGCTCTCCTTTCAGTTTGATCTGGGCAGCCGACATCTGCCCAAAAGGGACGCCCAGGAGCTTTACCGAGAAAATTGGCGAACGTAATTAGCTGTAGATGAGATTTTGAAGGTTCTAGATCGATTTACAGAGCAGTTCCACTTCTGTAGTAGCCCCGTCTTACTCTCAGAGCTATTCTTAGCAGTTTTCACCACAGCCCTGCCACGCTGCAGCTCAGAAGAAAACTTGACACCGTTAGCCTCAAAGGCCCGATACTCGTAGCTAACACGAATGCCCCAAGCCCCGTAGCCCAGTATGCAACGAAAGCACAACGTGTCAGTTTTCAGTCTCGTGCGTTTACTTTAGATGAGGGCTGACATAAGTTCTTGCTTGGGCTGTTGTAGGCCTGGGTGTTGGACGTTCAAAGCTCAAAATCTAACCAGCTCAAGTCAGTAGAGTTTGCAAGCTACCGCCTAACATCCTCAAACAGAGACAGGACATGCAACATTTGGAGATGGTATCCATTTTACGTTTGGGGTTGAGGATCCCAACTTGGAGCTTGCAACCCAACCGGTAGCCATTCGTCAAGATGTCAGAACCATGCTAGCCGTTTTCCCCGCTGTCATAAATTCCGAAACTTCATCGTAGTGCGGCAACCTGCTCGGGGCATATCCCTCCGACAGACTCATACGCTTCTAGGCCCTTGTAGTGCAGAAAACAGCAGCTTTGTGTGGTGCTTTGTGCAAAGCTCTACATTTATTGGGATAATGGAAAAGAAAATGGAAACTACTACAATATAATATTGGGGTTATATAGGGATAATGGAAAATAAAATGGAAACTACTATGTAGGGTTTAGGGGTTCAGATGGCTCTGAGAAGGCGCCAAACGCTGTTCTTTCGGCTCTACAGGTTGTGCGGTTCTTGTGAATGTCCATGGATCTCACTGTCAAAACGTGTTCTGCGGGGTGTGGTTATCTTGCTTTCTCGAAATGGTCCTTTGATAGGCTGCGGTGTTTATGTGATGGCTCCTACCATACGCCAGGAGAGCATGCGTACCAAAGCAGCACAGAGTTGCGCATTTGGGACACAATGGCCCATTTGTGGGTACTTGGACGCGCAGGGTCTGGATTTCTTCTGCTAAAAATGCGGAACAATCTTTGAACACATTATTCGCAAAGTGACAATGAAGGTAATAACAATCATAATGAGACTATCACTCACAATACCCGAAATTGAGTGCTGATCAGTGGGGCATGTCTTAGTTCAGTGGACTATCTAAGTCACAGAGCTGTTGGCCATATGCAGGCGGGTGTTGCGGCAGGCCCAAGACCTAGTGTTCCACAAGAATACCCTAAACCCTAACTAGTAGTTTCCATTCTCTTTTCCACTATCCCAATATAACCCCAATATAATCCCCCATGGCCCTAAGCCCTCAACCCTAAACCCTGAACCCTATTTGAAGCTGCGACCCTGTTCTTGAGCCCAGGTGCATCCTAGACCCACGGTCGTTGAAGCTGCCCTTGCAGTCCGTTCCTGCCGGGGGTCCTACCAGACTTGCTGGTTCAAAACAGAGAAGACTGGAATACAATTTTTGTCTAGGGAATTTTGGCCTAGGCCACAAGGAGCTCAAAGTGAGGGCGTTTCGCGCGTATCCTCATCACAAGAATGTCCCACATCAAGCATAGCCACAGCAAGCGACAACGCTGTGACGTCCTGCCACATGGGGGTCTAGCAATGTGGGATCATTGTCCAACTCCATAACTTTCTGGTTGCCACCCCTAGATTTGCTTAGTTGCAATTTGGGAGTTCAACCATTTTTCCCGCTGGTCCTATGAGTATGTTGGTTTGTGTGGATTGGGTTTTGGGCATGCAGTTGCTTCTTCAACGTTTTGTCTCGCTGATCATGAGGTATCTTAAATGCCCGTGGCTTGCTTGGAGGTCCTGAACAACAAGTCTCATGATACTTTGCAAGATGCAGGAGGACCCAACGTTTGATGCAGCAGTGAGTCTGAATTCGGACTGTTCCCTTGAGCCTTTTGAACAAGATTCCGGGCTAGTTAACTAGGAAAATGCGCGCACAAGCCCTACTCATCGAGTTGACCTCTCCCACACACATACGTCGACGGCCGGGTTCCGTTGTGGAGCTGCTGTGTGTCCAATCCCTGCGCTCCCATCATCTTTGACGAGCTTTGGGCTTGCCAACTGACCTCCTAAGCCCGAAGCTACATGTGATACGAAGCGTTCCCAACGCTGGCCCCATTAATCCCTCAGTCCATTCATGTTGAAACGGCAAATCTTGACCGCCATTAGTCCTACAACGCCGCTGAAATCACATTGTCATGAAAAGAAGAATCTCAAACCCTAAGCCCTTGGTAAGGCTGGGTAACTAGGGGAAACCGAAGTCATGACCAGCTAAAATGACATAGTCTCTCATGACTGCCGATGTAGAGAACACAAATGTTTCGCGATATGCCCTACCCAGGGGCAAAGAAACTTTAAGGCTTTAGCTTGAAGGTCGGCAAGCAGGTGCCAACGCCAAATAAGCTGCTCTGTGTGGCTGGGCTCTCAGTTCCAAGGTTTTGGCTTAGGGATTTTTGGGTTGACAATGAAGGCATGGAGTTGGTTCTGAAGGAAAAGAGAAGAAAATGGAACCTACCAGAGTCCATATAGGAATCCATTCCTGACAGCCCTATTTCCTTCTCATAGCCCAGAGGGCCGGCGGTGCAATGGTTCCATTACTTACGGTGACATGAAGTACCCCGGTGGTTGTTGCACCGTGCCTCACTTAGTAGTTTCCATTTTCTTTTCCATTATCCCTAGATTATAACCCCAATAAAACCCCTATAACTCTATATATCCCTTTAAAGGGACCTAGGGTTTCCATTTTCTTTTCCATTATCCACTGATCCCCTGGAATTCTGCAGAGCAACCATCCCCCGAATCTCACAGAGCAGCTCTGGAGTCTATGCAAGGAGCTGGGTAGGCCCCTGGGATATTTAATAATTTTCCGTAATGGCTTTAAAAAGGGACCCTATATACTAAGATTTTTGAAAGGGCTTTAGGGGCCAACCCAAGGAGTTTAGACTCTAGCTAACAGGGCGCACCAGAAGCCGCTTTCTCGCTTGGCAGGGTTTGAGGTTCGAGCTTAGAACGGCTGATGCTCGGCTTATTTATGCTCCGACAGGTGTGAAGATTGAGTCCCATGAGTATATTTGCACACCAACGAGTGACATGTTGATTTCCGAAAGCCTAACCTCTTCATCCATAAAAGCACCATCCATCCAGAAAGTCATACAAAAATGCTTGCGAAACTGCAACCTATAGCCTAAACCTTCCCTTCTGTCCCTAAACCCTTAACCACTAAACTCTTACACCGCGTCTCCTACTGTCGGCCAGAACATGAGAGGCATGGCTGGCGAAAGATGCTTTAGCAGTGGGAGGATCGGATGGCTAGGGCCTCGACACGCTTTGGTCAGTCTACATGGGGATATGGAGCTTTCCCAAAATAGGGGTACCCTTTTTGGGGGTCCTTATAATAAGGACTATAGTATATTAGGGTCTACATTGGGGTCCCCTATTTTGGGAAACTACCATATAGTCTAAACTCCTTAAAGGAGGCGGTTATGTATGGTTTCGGGATTAGGGTTTAGGAATCAGGTTTAGGGATTATGGTTTAGGGTTTATGGTCTTATCTCCTTAAAGGGGGTTATGTGGGGGATTCATCAAGAGGCCGCTAATGGGGGCGTAACAAACTGGGGCGTAAGGCCCCCTGGCCCAAACAGGGCCAATGGGCCCAATCGGTCCCAAACTGGCCCATTTTGAATTTTCCCATTTTTGGTCCTTTTTCTCACAAGTCTTGAATGAGAAGTAAACCTCTGGCAAGAACC